>JAJIZL010039789.1:12759-26308 GCA_023969395.1 Amblyomma maculatum
AATAATAATAATAATAATAATAATAATAATAATAATAATAATAATAAACTGCTTCACAGGAAAGAAAAGGAATTGTATCTGTCATAATTGCTCTTGTACACCTGAACCGCGCTGTAATGAAAGGGGGAAGGTGGGAGAGAAAGTGTAAAGAGAGAAAGAGGAGCCGTATTGGAGGGCTACGGAGTAATTTCGACCACCTGGGGATCTTTAACGTGCACTGACATCGAACAGCACACGGACGTCTCTTCGTTTTGCCTCCATCGAAACGCAGTCCCCGGCAGAGCGTAAAATCGGCAGTGGCTTAGCTCGGCTATGCCAGGATATACGTAGCGTTAGCTAAGGTTCAGCTAGTTATGCTTAGGTTTCCCAGCTCGTTTAGCATTCTTACGTTCGTTCTTCGTACGCTCAACCGCCAATTGCCAGGCAACAACTTCGCGATCCGATGAGTTAAGCTTCTCCGCTCTTCTGCGGCTCTGAGCAGCAATTTCGCTTTCCTTCTCCATGGCTATACCACACTGGCAAATGCCCCGCTATATATATACACACTCCCACTGATACGTTTGCGCAGGCGTGGCGCTATCAAGCGGCTGCAACATAGCGTCAGACTTGGCTACTACGCAACGGAGGCGCACAGCTGGGCACGTATGCGCCTACACCAGTGCGTAAGACGTCCCTCCTCTGGAATGCGCAGACTAGCGCAGACCGGCGAGGCGCGCGCGCCAGCTGCGTGACATGGACGTCACTGCTCCTCGCACTTGCGCAGCACGATTCTCCAGGAGCCACGCGAAACTGCTCAACCTCGGCTAGTGTAGCTAACGCTACAAAAATTAGTTGCGGTTTAACTCTGGTCAACCCTAGTTGAACTGCGATAGCAACAGCGAAAGCTTCTTTTGCCTGCTACATTATTCACCTATCACGCCCTATCAGTGTAAGGTGCTACATTATTGGCTCACCCTTTAAGACTATGACGCGTGAGCGTAAGTTATCAGTCTGCTTCTACTTCTTCTTCTTCTTCTGCTCCTCTTCCTCCTTTCCCTCCTCAGCTGTTCAAGGTCAAGCGTGGCCTCCGCCGGGACCACGCAATGGCTCGAAACCTGGCGCAGTATTGCTATCGCAATAAAAGCGTCGCATAGTAGCAGCAAATAAAATGAGTATAAGAAGGCGAAGAGAGCAGCGGAGACGCCCGAACAGAGAGAGAGAGAGAGAGAGAGAGAGAGCAACGGCTTGCCAAACGATAATTCCAGGCTGCCGAGCGTAACAGACGTAGCATAACCGCCGAAATGGGGCCCACAGTCAACGGGAACCAACAGAAGAGGACCTGGAGGCCCGTCGTGTGACTGATGCTCCATTCGAGATTCCGAAAGTGCATCTGCAACCTGAACATTTGCCGCAGACTTATAGTGTGTGCGAGAGACTGGCACCAAATGTGTACTTGACACCAGTGAGTAATTCAATGTATGAAACATTGCGTTTGGTGACTGCCAAATGGAAATACCATATAGACAAAATTGAGACCGCCGAATGCTAGTTCACAGATCATCGGGCAGTCTCAGTCTCTATCAAGCAAAATTAAAAATTACGAGGTACTTTAGCGACTAAAGTAATGAAAGGTGAAAGCATGAGTACCGCATTCTACTACGCAACTGGCACTAATTACTACTTAATTGAATAATTAAACTAATTAGTAATTAGGCATGTAATCATTAAGATTAAGGCAAGTTATTGTTCATTAATTAGTTAATTAATATTACTTTATTAGTTATCAGTTAGTAAATTATTCATTAGTAATTGATCATTGATTGCCATATGGCCATATAAGGCACGCATTCGCGCGTACTGTGGTGGTGTTCTGTGATTGGTCGAGACCCCTATGACGTCATTCCGCCTCGGGAAATCAGAACGCCGCAAAAGCGGGACACATTTTGTCCATGACAGCATGAGCCATTAAAGGCGTTCGCCTAAATAAAAGGTGTGTATACACAAACTCCCTCATTGCTAAACATACATGACCACAACAAGCCCAACCAGAGAAACATACCTCTCTCTACGTATATCCAGGCATAGTTGAGCTAAGCCATTGCCCTTTTTTTTCAGATACCACATAAGCTCGGGCGTCTGATGTCGACTCTGCAGATCTAACCGCAGCTCCGATCAGATGCATTGGCATGAGTGCGTGCATATCTGCACTTCTGTCCTGCACAAATTTCCACGTATCATAAAAATTTGTCTGCCTTTCTACTGTACCACATTACTAAGTGACAGGTGTGAGGTCATCGCTCAGGCTCAAATTTCAGAAGAAGCTACTTTTGTTACTTAAGCTATTTCTCTCCTTGGGGGTGACCGCTTATTTGCCGCTTTTCTCGTAGACATGAATGTGTTTATGCAGATATATGTGCGAGCTTTTGTATTAGTGGGTGTGTGGGAATGAAATACGCCCTAGACTTTGAGTGAGACTGCACTTACCGCAAGGCAGTTCTTACCGTCTTTTGGTCTTCGTGCCAGCTGTAGCACATTCTCACCCCAATGCAGAGACTAGGGAAAGCCTACATCATCCCAGGAAAAGAAGAAAAAATGGTGGGTGTCAGTGCATGACTTGATCCTAGTAAGAGTTCTGTTAAGCATGGTTTAACAAGGCTTTGCATGATTGGACAAGTTGGATTAGGCAGACGCGCAAGTTTGGCCTGAGGAGAGACGCGATAGCGCCTTTATTGCCGCCTTTTCATTCCGCAAATACCTAAATATTTGTAATAATATTAATTGGTTTACTGCAAATGAAAGACGCAGTATGTGCCACACTTTATCCTTTGACACCTGAGCTAATCAGGAAAGGAAAGGCATAGTATCTGTCACAGTTTTTCTTGTGAACACCTGAACTGCGACGTAGGGAAAGGGAGGAAAGTGGGAGTGAAAGTGCAAAGCAAGTGGAGCTGTCTGGGGATCTTTAACGTGTACTGACATAGCACAGCACCCACACGTCTCTTCGCCTTGCTTCCACCGAAACACAGCCACTGGCGGCCGGATTCGAACCTGGGTACTCCGATACAATAGTCGCGGACCTTGACCACGGCGTCATCGCGGTGGTCTATTTTTTTTTTTGTTATTAAATTTGTATTGATTTTTTGGGGAATGGAAGGCACGATATATCCCTTACTTCTCTGTGGACACATACACTTCTCTGATGTACACATATCGTCGATTCTGATCCCTATCTCAAACTAGCTTTCAACGTTTTTTTTTTTTTTTTTTCCGAAGTTTTGCCATAGGGATTTTATAGAAACTCATGTAAATGGTTTTCCGTGAGGAACCGGAGCAGGCTCCCGCTCTTAGCGTTGTCGGTGAGCCATTTAGAAAAGTCCTCTTCCCTTGTTGTGGTTAGTCCCACTTCGCGCAGAATCTGTGTCCTTGATGCCCTTGTCCCTGCACAAGTCCACAGCAGGTGGCGAACATCCACTTCTGCAGCTGGTGTGTGACCCGCAGATTGGTGGTGAACGAGAATCGAAACATTTTACGCTATCAAACAAAGATTGCGTTACAAGTTTGACAAAAAATAATTCGCGTAATTTTTTCTAATTTGGGTTACGACGACGGCAACGTCTTGTCGGCCGAACGAGCTGTATATGTTTCACACTATAGTAGCGCAAAGCCAGTAGCAGAGGAATAATTTGTTTCTTGCTACCAGTTTTGCATCTTATCTTTATTGTCAAAGGTGTAATTTTCGAGCATGCACACTCAGTAATAAGTGCCCTGGTGAGCAGCGTGACGCTGCTTAGAAGTGGAAGCTGAAGTGCATGCACGTCTGAAAATTCAGCGAGAAGAGTCGCGGAGAAGTGCTCTTGCTTTCGACATCGTTGTTTTTGCTCTGATTTTCAAACCACGCTCTCGAAAGGTTTTTCCCTTCGATGCTGTCGATTGTCTTTTGGCCCAGCAGTCTCGTGTTTTCTGCGCCAATCTGGAGAACTGTCCCTTATCACTGCCCTGGTCACCTCAAGTATGATGTGACCCTCCTCATGGCCGAGAAGCGAGGGGACACCAGCATAGCTACCTCATTGCTTTTGGCCACCTCCCAGTGTAGGAAGGTGCGTTATGTTGGCTGAGCAATAGCCCTCGGACGACGGGGACCGTTGGGAACCACATACTAGACTCGAACGTTTGTAACGAGTGTACATTTCACTCGCGAGGAGTGTAGAATTCGCACTTGTGTGGTGCAGGGGTAAAATGCTGGACAACTGTGGGTGGTGGTGGCGGTGGTGGTGGTGGTCGTAAAAGCATTTATTGTGAACTTTCAGGAGGTTTGTTTGGCGCGGAGTCTTAAGGGCCTCAGCCTTACAATACTGGGTGGAGCCCCTAGTCAGGCTCCTCATTGGCGGTTGCCGCCGCGCGCGAACGCCGCTTTAAGGCCCTTTGGGCCTGTAGGTCGCAGCAGCCGATCACGGTCGCCTCCCAGTCCTCCCGGGAAGGGTTAGGGATGGGGGAAGGGATGGGTTCTGTTGGCAGGCCCATACCATGTGGTAGGTGCCAGCCACCTCTCCACAGTACTGGCACTGGCCAGTGAATTGGGAGTCAAAATGAGTACTGCCGGGCACAGAATCATGTTGGTGAAGAGGTGCTGGAGCAGCCTCTCGTTCGCTTTTCCCAACCCTTTGCAGGGGTTAGGGTATTTGCGATGTGAGTTTTCATAGAAAATTAGAATGTCTTTGAATGTGTAGGCTGGATAGGAATCGACGCCCTCAGCCGATTCGAGTCCCGAGAAAACTGCCCGGAGAGAAAGCGCGCGGGCGGCTGCGTCAGCTGCCCCGTTCCATGCAAGACCCATGGTGGCTAGGAGCCCAGACGAGATATCGGGACGCGGGATCCGTGTCCCGACTGCAATTTTTATATATTCTGTAATCTAAGGGGGTGGTCCACCTTTGCGCGACGTCCCGACAAGCCCCTCGTGAGTCGGTGATATATATAGAGGTGTGGTCTGAGGCGGCGAGGGCAATGACTACCTCTTCAGCGAGTGTTATAGATTTGGCCTTGAAGGGAAGGACATCGACTGTGTTCCCGTTGTGATCGACTGCGGCCGTATACCAGCCCCCCGAATGGGGGCTCAAGGCATCCACATAGAAAACACCTGATTTATTGCCATAATGGCTGGCCAAGGCTTCCGCCCGCGCCAGGCACCGCCCATTAAGGCCTTCTCGTGACATGTTGGCGGGGAGAGACCGCACTCTGAGGGCGCGTCTCCAGAGTTATGGGATGCGGAGCCTATCCTCTGTGAAGTGTTTATGTTGAAAGGCGGCGGCCCGACGCTGTCTGTGTGAGGCGGGTACATTGGTTCATCAAATGTGCTTCCCGAAGCTCCCTGAAAGTGTTCACCACCGCTAGGGCCATGAGTCGACCGTTAGAGATGGAGATTGGGAGGTCAAGGTACGTTTCATGATTTTGCGGAGGATCACCTCGAGGATTTCCTCTTCGTGCTTTCTGCAAGTGGAGGTAAGGAGTCGAATACAGGATTCGACTGGTTACGAAGGCGTTTGCCAGCCACAAGGCATGCTTACTTCGCAACTCCCCGCGTTTTTTAGACACCCGGAAGACCACAAGGTCCACCTGGTCCCCACCTGGCGGAGCTTGGCTAGTGTTGTGTCAGGGCGTCTGTGGTGATGGGTGAAGAGACCGAGTACTCTGAAACAGAGAAAGAGGAGCCGTAGTGGAGGGCTACGGAGTAATTTCGACCACCTGGGGATCTTTAACATGCGCTGACATCGCACAGCACACGACGCCTCTTCGTTTCGCCTCCATCGAAACGCAGCCGCCGAGGTCGGGTTCGAACCCAGGTACTCCGGCACAGTAGTCGGGCGTCTTACCACTGCACCACCCCGGCGGTATTGCATGGTGCATCTTGGAGAGAGGCGGAGATGCACAAACTGCGATATCTGGGGGGAACATTCAAGGCCACAACGCCGGGCATAGCGGTCCACTATGCTCGCCGCTGTTTGCAGGCAGGTTTCAATGTCGCCCACGCTGCCTTGCGTGGCCCAGGGGGTGATGCCGTCGGCGTAGAGCGCGTGCTGCACGCCTTTGACCTCAGCCATCTGGGCCGGCAGACGCATCATGGCAATATTAAAAAGCAGCGGGGAGAGAACTGCTCCCTGAGGTGTGCCCCGCGTTCCAAGCATGAATGGTCAGTGTATTTTGATGCAGGATTGTAGGTCTGTAATGAATTATTCAGAATACCCGGGTTCGATTCCGACCGCTGGCGGCAGCATTTCGATGGAGGCGAAACGATGTGATGTCCGTGTGCTGTGCGATGTCAGCGCATGTTAAGAGCCCCAGGTGGTCGAAATTACTCTGGAGGCCACCACCACAGTGCCTTTCACTCCTAACTTCCTCCATTTTCCTACGGTGCGGTCCAGGTGTCCACAGAGCAAGTGTGACATATACTGCACCTTTCTTTTCCTGTGAACCAATTATTAGTTTTGAATCCCGCTTCAGTGTACTGACTTCTTGTCGGCAACTTACCTTGTAAAGCACTTCAGGCGACAAGGCAACGTCCATGATGATGTCAAGGCCGCAAAGAGACAGCATTTTGGCACCCAGAGCAGCACCTTGGGTGGCAATCCACACCCCTGCCAGCCACAACACGAGGAATAGTAACGCTGAGTATCTTTACGTTCCGCTAATGCAAGGTGCACACTAATATTTGAGTCAACATTGATAACCAACAAGTTTCCGAGGTCGATAAGGTGCTTATACTGGACATCATTATTCAGAACAATGGTAAGAGTACTGCTACTATTACTAGGCTCGCAAACTCAGTCCACCACGCCATGAAACTGATTAGACGATTTGCGAACCGTCACCGGGGAATGCGGGAGCATGACCTCCGCCGCCTTATGCAAGCTTTCGTGATGAGTTGAGTGGTGCACTCCCTTCCATACTTGTTTCTTTTCAAGGTGGTGGAAGAAAAAGTAAACTCACTAATAAGGCAAGCCTACAAAACGGTCCTCAATTTCCCCAGACACACGACGAATGCCCGTCTGCTCTTTATGGGGGTTCACAATACCCTAGATGATTTTATCTAAGCCATTCGCACAACACATGTTGAATGCCTATCATCCACCACAACAGGGAGGCATATTATCTCTTCCCTAGACCTCAACCCTATAAGCTCCCCTAGACCCATACACTCTACCCTGGGAACAATTGAATCCACTCCCGAAAAACGTCCACCCGGGCCACCATCTAGCTCGGCGAGAGCCCAGAGCCGCAGCGCTACACAGACACTATCATGCAGATACCAGTGCAGTCTATGTGGACGCCGCAGAATATGCTACTCGTCAAGCCTATGTCTTGAGCGTGGTTTCCAAAACATTTCACCCTATAGTTTCTGGTTCGATTAAAGCTGCATCCTCGTTAGAGGCAGAAGAAGCCACAATTGCCTTGGCAATCTTCTCAACCACTGCCACACTAATCTTTAGTGATTCAAAAACAACAATTCGCAATTTCGCACGATGAAGGATTCACACGCCTGCTTTCAAAATTCTCAGTTCTATTCAACCCTTGACCAGATCAGTTGAACTCCTATGGGTAGCTGCTCACGCGGGCAATCCTGGGAATGAAGTTGCCCACAACAGAGCTCGGGCGTACATCAATCTAGCAGGGCCAGCTACAGACCCAGGCAGTGCACGCAAACGACTGGTTACCTATAACGAAGTTACTCTCCACTACAGGGTGCAACGACTCCAATATCCGCCCCACGCCAATCTCTGAGCAGCAATGAAAATTGACAGTTGAACATGTCCGACATTGTCGGTATCAGTAAGCCGCAAGATACGAACAACCGACCTGCAACCACGGAAATATAAGTTGCGCGTTTTCGTTATACGCAATCAGGCAGCACGGTTCACCTTTCTTTTGTGTACTGCAGCATGTATGCCCCCCCCCCCCCTCCCCCCTTCTATGAGCTCTAAATTTTTGTCAGCTAAAAGGGGAACTTTGTCCACAATTTTCAACTGCTTTCATCTTCAGAGGACCTATACGTATTCTATTCTTGCAAATTACTTAAAACAAATCTTATCTATAAAAGCCTTCAGTGGATGTGGCGAATACTCACTCTACTACGCCCTTTCTTACAATCATTTTCCAGTGATTACACAGGAAGGCAGGTGGGTAATACTACAGTACAATAGTTGTATGCCGCTGAGGTGCATTTCATGTCGAGTGATAATTAGGATTACGGACGTACCGTACCTTCCTCCGCATTCTTGGAACCTCCCAGAGCGCACTACAACTACGTTTAACGCAGTTGAAACAATCAGAATGGGCCACTGCTTTGTGGAAATCATTCTTCACTTCCGTTTCACATAGAAGGTTAAATAGGAAAAAAAAACTAGGGATGTTAAATCAGGTATACAATCCACAATACACGCCTAGGCACACTTACTCCACGACCGGCTTTAAACGTCGCCGCCAAAGAAATATGCTTCCTCTACACGGACAGTAAAAAAAGGTATATAACAACAGGCCGAACCGATCAAACAGCATCAACGTCAAAATTGGGCCTTGAGCTCGAACAGCTCACCAAACAAGTACGGATCGCATGCCTCGAGCCATTGCCTGGATTGATGCTTGAAGTTGCTGTTTATTCTGTTTTTATCAAGGAGTGATGAGAGTAAAGGAAGAAAGTCAAGAAACTGTGATGCTTTGTGCCTCTCATTGCTGCGTAGCAGTCATAAAGAAAGTTTTTCCGAATTCGTGTCTCTAAGCCCTTAGGTGGGTGGGGTCCTTTTGCTTTGGCTCTATTGGCGACTTGTACAATATTGATGGTGCCAATCACTGCAATGGCAGGCGGCACGCACAGAACCTCGTATTTAATTGCCTTTGATATTACTTTGATTACTTTGATACCGGAGTTTCGACATGAAAATAAATCACAAGCGCTACTACATGGAGTTGGCATATATGCAAGATCTGCTGAGTGCCATTACTCTGTAGTCCTCCATTACGGCGTCTCTGAGTCGCTTTGGGGCGTTAAACCGCACAAACCAAACAAATCGAAAGGGATATCCGTAAAACCAGTGTTTTTAAATCCTCTGAAGTATAGTGGTAATTTTTATCAAGTGCTTTTCTCTAGAATATGTAGCGTCAAATACCTTGTTCGTACTAACGGAGGGAAATCGATCAAAGTTTTCCACCTCAACGCCCGGTCTGTTCATTCAAACCACGATGATATAAGTATGCTTTTAGAATAATGTGGAATCAGTTTTGGAATTATGATATTCAGTGAAACGAGGTACAATGATAGTCCCGATCTTCTAGTTTTGACTGTTACTATCATCAGAGTTTAAAGATCATTGCACACGAGGAGGAGGTGTTGCATTACAGACCATGTCCCCAGACTTCGAAAAGTTTGGGGAATATTCATTATAAACGACAACTTCGAGGCCATTTGCGTAAGTACAGGCTGAAATTTGTTGGGGATAATATGCTTCCCTCCTAACAGAAACTTATCGGAGCTTTTAGAATTTTTGTATTATATTTCCTCATGCAATTTGCGCATGATATGAAGTAACTTGTGACGGTGATTTTAACGTCGAAATATCTCAAACTTGAACACCAGCGGCAAAATCTGAATGCAACAGTTACTGCAACGCGATCACCACTGCCACTTCCACATCATCACTCTTTAATGTTTTTTTTTTTAAAACGTACAGCCAGAGAACAAAATATCGGGAGTGCTATGTGCAGAAATAAGCGACCACATGGCCATATATTCTTGGTATCGAAGCGCAGTAGCCTTACAAAGCGTACAGAAGCCGACGGATTTTCATATGCAGATATCTCGCCCGCTACTTTAGAAACCTTGAGACAAAAAGTGTGCCAAACTGACTGGAACGATTTTTGAAGCTCAAAGACACAAATGAGTGTTATGAAAAACATTCTGAGCATTTTTGAGGAACATTGCTTTGAATCGTTTCATTTAAAACTACACAATCAGACTACGTGGTCACGCAAGCCATGGATAACAAGACACCTTCTTGAGAAAATCAAAAGGAAGATTGAGGTATGCCACTATTTTCTGCAGTCACGAGACATGAGTAAATGGTTGGAATACTAAACCTTTAGAAAATATCTGAATAAATAAAAGAAAAAAAAAACAAGATATGAGTATTACCCACATATTTGACAAAAACTGTTTACAAAGTGACCTCTTGTAAAAAATAATAAACTGCTGATTAATCAGGAAAGCAGGGCATTCCAGTATCGACAGCTTGAAAATAAAAGATGCGATATGTTAAAGGACAAGGAACTTGCGGACCACTTCAATAAAGTTTTGTGATGATGTAGGAACCCGCGATGATAACAATGAAACTCCCACAATCATCCTAATGAATTCACATACATTATTTTTTTCAACTCACGTGTATTTCAGAGCTTACAATACATTTCCAGAGCCAGAAGAACATCCACAGCAAAGATGCTTATTGCATCGAAATCAGGCCAATCAAACATGTGCTAGATATCATAGCACCTGTATTAACGCACATTTTCAGCACCGCAGTGCCAACATGCGTTTTGTGAGAATATGAAGGTTGCGAACGTGACAGTCATACACAAGGGGGGAGACGGGAACAACGTCACTAACTGCCGGCTGGTCTCTATACTTCCAATATCGAGTCGTAGTGGAGGGCTGCGGAGTAATTTCGACTATCTGGGGATCTTTAACGTGGACTGACATCGCACAGCACACGGACGCCTCCCCGTTTCGCCTCCATAGAAACGCAGACGCCGCGGTCGGGATCGAACCCGGGCACACCGGCACAGTAGTCGGATTTCTTATAAGTTACCGTTGTACCACCGCGGCTGCACGAACACCGATAAGAGGCAAACGATGAGAGGCAAATGATATGAGATTGATTGGAAAACTATTTACCACCAGAAGAAGGCGATCACCCCCGCCCCCGCACGTAGGCCTGAAAGACGGGGGCCGCCGCGTTAAAGGCTAGCTGGCAGGCCTTGGCCCATGGCAGCCTTCTCCGCCAGGTGGACGATGTTCTGCTGGAGATCAGGGTCCGAGCTTTGCAGCAGGGTCTCCCAGTTTTCTCTTCTAAGTATATTTTAGAGCGCAGCTCTTTGGCGTCCGTTCCTGGGTTTCGCGTCGGCGTCGGCCTCGTAACCAGCTCCGCCCCCCTTTCATCCCCCCAGCGCTAGCAGCGACCGACTGATACCGCTGGATGCCGCTGACGCCGCTAGAGAGTCAAGATAACGTGACTGCATAGAACACCGTCGCCGCCATGCAAAAAGAGGAGGGGAGGGTCCCCCCCCCCCCTCTGTTCCTGTGTGGCGGATAGGGTGCCCTTCAGTTGCCGACGCGCCGGTTATTTCACGTAGGCCCCGGCACGTCGACGAATACGTGACCACCTTCCCACGGCTAGACCTGGTTCTTGGCGCTGCGGAAGCGAGGGTATCATATTGTTTGCGTCGGAATCGGCGGCATTGTCCCTGAAACCAACTCCGCAGCTGGGGTTGACTCACTATTGGCGTCAGCATCAGTCAGTCGCTGCTATCTCTTCCCTCCTCCCTTTATCGCGTTGTCCGCTTGCTGCGCGCGCGTCTGCCCCCATCGTTTGCCGCTGGGTGTACACGCCGCCCCCCTCTTCCTGCGAGTCTCCGGTTGTCAAAGTACCGGCTCGAACTTAATTCCTTTCTTCGCTCCTCCTCCAATGCAACCCCTGTGCGGTGGCAATCAGAGAGCCAGATCGGTGGCGGCGGATCTGTATATGTGCACCGCCCGAGCCGAAATTGCCGCTGCCGTTCGCCACTGCGAAATTATCTGCCAGTTCTTTCTGAGCCATGAGCGAGACGAAAAAATTCTGTGATAGCGCATACATGTGTTGCTCGATTTCTTTGCCTCAATCTATCGAAAAGGTGAAACAGCTTATTTGCTGCGCTCAAATTTCGCATTAGGAAGTAACGTAATCGTCGGTAGTTTTTTTTCCCACCCCCGGAGTGTGCGGACATTCTCATATTATGCGGTCGAGGCCTGTCCCTCTCGCCCCACTATCACAACATGGTCTCATGGTCTCTGGAGGAAGGGAAGGCTTTCGCCATTCTCCTCTACATCTAAGGCACCCTCTGTTTTTTACGCCCCGTTGAACTGACAAGTCACGCTCGTAACTTTTGAGGTCGACGTACTGTAAAGTCGCACAGAAATGTGAAGCTGGAACTGCAGCAACGTTCTAAACGGCATTCAGTGTTCGTTGTTATAAGTACAGATAATCAGTAAAAGAGCATTGCTGACCTTGTTTCACTACTCGACTGCCAATTGTCTTTAACTTGTGCGCTTGCAGCGGTCGAGCCAAAGCTGTTGCCTGTTGGCGCAGTCGGGACTTCCCACACTAGAGATCACTGCCAGCATAGGAACGCAGTGCATTTAATGACTATTGTCGGCTGTTTAGCAATTATAAATATTCACTAAATCTAATCCAGTGCTAATTCCTATTTAAAGTGAATAGCTGCTTTCAATGAGATAGCGTAAAGCCCTCCCCTTCAGTGGCTTGACGCAAGTGCAGGTTTTACTTGTGCACGGGCGGGTTCTCTCGCGATCACAAATAAACGCGCGTACGTATAGCTGGTTGTATTCTATATATTTCAGCTTTAAGCCGGCTGAGTAGCCGGCATAGCGCGAACGGCGTTTGTTCTTAGCCAGTGTATGCATACACCGGATCGCCCGTAGTCATCACAACGCAGTCCCGCTTCGTTCGGCTATGAAAGACAGCTGTAGAGCCGAAAAATAAAATTGCTAACTTGCCCGTGGCACCCTACGACGCAAGCGGCAATAGAAGCCATGACGATGTTTCGAGACGGAAGGGCCCATGGTAAGATCGATGCCGTATGCTTAGAACATTTCGGCGGAAGGCAGCCGCAGCGCTTTTTTTAATGTTAGACTACTACCAGTTCACAGTGGTGTCCATGATACATGACGAGTCTTCTGACACTCACGAAAGGGCAGAAAGAAACGCGAGTCAATGTAGAAAGCCTCCGACAGCCCACGTTGTACAACCCGTTCAGATTTTTCTTGGCCACCACGAGGAGGCGCCACCCTATTTAAACCTCCAGCCCAAGGCTGTCCATTTCTTGCGATTGGTTGGTTGTACAACTTCTATTTCCATCGGAAGTGGGCGTCCTCTTCCCCGCCCCCAGCACGCGAGCTCACGCGGATGCGTAAGTGCGTGAGTGCGTGAACGGTTCTTTGCCCCGCGAGGCCAACACGGGTTTTGCGCAATAACTACAATTCGGCGCTCGTTACTTATTTCCGTGTGTTTTAGTCACTTTTAAAGGCAGAATATTGTCCTTTGTCCTAGTGCAAATTATAAATTTAGAAATGTGTTGCTCGCGCTTTGGCCAGTAGAAAGATTTAGAGCATTCGGCTCACGACAGATGCACATTAGGTTCAGAAGTCGCAGTAGCCACCTGTGTCACGTGGGGATGTCACTAGCATGGCTTCGAATGCTGGCGGAGTGAGAGGCATACTTACTTGGTGCTGGGTTTCCAATGATCATAAAGG
>JAJIZL010039790.1:0-13101 GCA_023969395.1 Amblyomma maculatum
GTAGTTCCAAAGCAAAAGAAATGCAAGAAAGCAAACTGGTTATCTGAAGAGGCTTTGCAAATAGCTGAGGAAAGGAGGATGGCAAAAGTTATGGGGGAAAGAGAAAGATACAAGGTTCTCAATGCGGATTTTCAGAAAATAGCAAGGAGAGATAAGAATGCCTTCCTGAACATACAGTGTCAAGCAGTTGAGGACAACAGCCAATTGAGGAACACAAGAGTTCTGTATAAGACAATCAAAGATATCAAAGGAAGCTTCTGTGCTAAGATGGGCGTGATAAAGGACAAACGAGGCAAGGACCTCACTGAAGCCGCAGAGATAAAGAAGAGGTGGCAGGAATACACAGAAGAACTGTACAAGAAGGACCCGAATGTGCAAACCCAACATAAGACGGTTGTGATTACTGATCTCGAGCCGGGCATCCTGAAGAGTGAAGTTGAATGGGCCTTAGCCAGCCTTGCTAAGAACAAAGCTAGCGGAATTGATGGCATTCCAGCTGAGTTGCTTCAAAACCTCAACCATGACGCTGTTAACATTCTGCATACATTATGTCAGAAGATTTGGACAACCCTGCAGTGGCCACAGGATTGGAGGAGGTCAGTTTACATCCCCATTCCAAAGAAAGGCAGTGCCAAAGATTGTTCCAACTACCGCACGATCGCGCTTATTTCGCATGCTAGCAAGGTGATGTTGAAAATCCTCCTAGGTAGGCTGCAGCAGTATGTGGATTGGGAGCTTCCGGACGTGCAAGCTGGGTTTCGCAAGGGCAGAGGAACTAGAGACCAAATTTCCAACCTTCGCTGGATCATGGAAAAAGCAAGAGAGTTCCAGAAACCCATCTACTTCTGCTTTATTGATTATGCGAAAGCGTTTGCATAGATCACAGCAGATTGTGGCAAGCTCTCCAAGAGATGGGAGTTCCAATTCACCTCATCTGTCTCCTTAGAAACCTGTATGAAGGACAAGAGGCTATAGTCAGAACTGGGCATGGCCTTACTGACTGGTTTCCGATTGAGAAAGGAGTGAGGCAAGGCTGCATACTGTCGCCCTGCCTATTTAACCTATATGCAGAGTGCATCATCAGGAAGGCCGGTCTGGACGAGTCTTCAGCTGGAGTGAAGATTGCTGGAAAACGTATCAACAACCTTAGATATGCGGATGATACCACTTTAATGGCAGAAAGTGAAGTGGAACTCAAGAAACTTATGATGCGCGTACAAGAAGAGAGTGAGAAGTTTGGGCTCAAACTGAACACAAAAAGACAAAGATTATGGCGTCTTGCCCTATCAAGTCCTGGAGCATCAATGGACAAGAAGTGGAAGCTGTGACAGATTTTCTCTTCTTGGGCTCCAAGATTACCTCGGAAGGAGACTGTAGCCATGAAATTAGGAGACGCCTGCTTCTGGGAAAGAGAGCAATGGTTAGCCTTGACCGCCTAGTGAAGAGCAGAGACATTAGTCTGCCAACCAAGATCCGTATAACTTGTGCTATGGTCTTTCCAGCTGTGATGTATGGATGCGAGAGTTGGACTGTGAAGAAGGCTGACCGCCGAAGAATTGACGCGTTTGAGTTGTTGTGGTGGCGAAGACTCTTGAGAGTTCCTTGGACTGCCAGAAGATCAAATCAGTCGATATTGTCGACCATAAACCCTGACTGCCCATTGGAGGGTCAAATTCTAAAGTTAAAGCTCAGCTACTTTGGTCATCTGATGAGAAGAAAGGAGTCGCTGGAGAAAGATTTGATGTTGGGGAAGGTTTAGGGTCGCCGGAGAAGGGGTAGGCAACGAACGCGATGGTTAGATGGCATCCTCGGGGCACTGCAGATGAAGTTATGTGATGTTAGAAAGATAGTGAGAGACCGGAAAGCGTGGCGTGACATGGTCAATAGGGTCACGAAGAGTCGGACACGACTGAACTGAACTGCTTCCTGATAGTAGATATTTGACACCTAAAAAATCTCTTCTTAGTCGCCTTGATGACCACTGTGGTCTGGCTGACATTTTTATTTTCTCTATTTCTTGTTTTTTTCATTCTTTTCTTTTATTCCATGCTGAATTCCGCTTCAGTTCCTACCCAATTAAGTTGCATTTTTATTGTTGTTTCACCTGCATCACTTCTGTTGTACAGGTCCAGGCTACCTTTAGGCCTGTGATAATAAAAATTGGTTTCATTTGAGCCCTTTCTGCACATAACTGCAAAGAATGTGTAATTTCATACGGTTTTTAATATCATTTGTCTCATCTTTGTGCTTACTCTTCACTTGCTTCAAAATTACGGCTACATGCATGGAAGGTTTTTTGTATGTCTACACTGATTCTGCTATTTAGCTTTTCAGTAATACTCTCAGTAAATACAAATGAGCACTTACTTAAGAAGGCAAAAATAGTTGAGTGAGCATTTATTAGGAAAATATATAGTTCCATTTATCACTGGTATCTCTTCCCATCTACTTTTTGGGGACATATGTGTACGTGTATTCAGTGTCGTTTATCCCTCCCTTGGATGATTAATCATATTTTATTTGGCAATGGATCTATGCATTTCTTTTGCAAGAAGCTTGAAAAATAAAGCCGCTTACTCATTTCTGCAAATCATGGATGAAAGATAAAAATTCACTTGTTTTTCTGAATGTTACACCATGATATATTTGCACTGCATGCACAAGTCAGCTGCAACATGACTGCAAGCCATGGGGTTTCATGCATGCATGCATTTCTTCTAGAATAACTATTGAAGCCTTTTACATTACTTAGAACTTTAAAAACTAAAATGTACCGATCCATCCAGGCCTTGCAGTTGTGCATCTGATGGCAGATATAGGAAAAAAGGGTGCGCTCATTATAGCTTTGTCCGCAATGGGTGCATTCTTCACTATGCTTAATGGAAGTGCAGTCCCTAACAATGTGCAATCGTGTGTGAGAGCGGGTAATAAGCATGGGTAAAGGTTATATGATGAACTATTCTGTGCTAATGCATAATTATTGAAATATGTCACTGGAATATCTGATGGCTACTGACATAAAAGAGATCGATGTACTATCTCAACTGACTCTCTGATGTGGCCCTAATGCAAAAACTCATGGATAACCTGCTCGGGGGTGACTTTTTAATGTGTCATGAGGAGTACATTAACCTGACACTAGACATGCAAAGCGCATTTTTATAAGGGCAAATTCACGTTTAAATATTTTTTGTTTGCTACTGATGGCCTACTTAACTCCTTACACTGTGATAGTTTCACACCAAGTAGAACGTTTGGCAGCTGTACAGCCTGTCTAGCACAAATTGAACTTGATATCTGATTTAATTCTTATGCGGAGGTCCAACGGTCTCCTTTTGAGTGATTATTTTGTAAATATAGCAAGTGGGAAAGAAAATGTAAACGCACATCCCTGTCAAATGACCAATTTAATGCTTAGTATTGAATTCAATCAAATCAGACCACATGCCTGTCCTGCAACAATGCAAGGGCATTGAACATTGATTAAACTGTTTTAAAAATATGTTGTTACTCATTAATTATGTGTACGTCCTCCAAAATTATCAAGCAGTAATATTATGCACATGTACTGATTGTTTATAATAATTTCTTCCTATAGTGAACTGCTCAGGTCACACTGTGTTTCAAGTTGACACACCGTGTTCTCTCAATGAGTGGTCGCAATGACCGAGAAAATACGCACCATACTTTCCGTAGACTTTTCACATTCTGTGCTTACACATTAGCAATTCACAAAAAACAGCTTTGATTTTCAGAACAAGAAAGATAATGTGAAATGTCAATTGAAAATCTCGTTTAAGGCTGTTGCTAAAACACAGAAGGTGTTGAATGTCTGTTGAGTTCCTTTGTACTCATTAGGAAAACATTAAGACCAAACAAGAAATTTAAAACCCATTTTCTTAAGGGTGCCTACTTTCGCTCACTGCAACCAGTTTTACTTAGGGTGAAGCCTCAGAAATGTTTTTCGCTGTTTCAACAGGGGGAACATTAAAACCATCAAGTAATGAAATCCTGTCCGTCAGTGTCGAAGGCATTGTAAAGCCACAGGGGCAGTAATGCAGAAAGTAAACTTACCTCAAATTATAGTGCTTATAGTTTTATAGTTTGCTTATATATAGCGGTACTCCAATATTATTGAGTACAAATTATATATTGAAGGCCTATGGCCATACATTCTTCTTCTAGAGCTTTGGCCAAAAGGAAGCCTTGAAAATAGGATTTTAGGTACTCGAGAGTAGGCGTAGGGATGAAATGCATTGACAGAACGGCCTTGTGCACTCCAGGAAAAGGCCACGCTTGCTCACTTCTGGGTGTTGCTGTCTCTAACAGCATCCGTTCATAAACAACTGTTATTAAGCCGAAATAAACAGTGCATTTTGTCTACCTGTTTAATTTCACGGCTTATGGTGCCTCCACAAACGGGATTTCCTTCATTCGCTGCATTCGTTGCTCTATATAGGCCACCGAGTTCTGATTTTGCCGTTGTCATATCGGAAGACAACCTTTTTTTATTGGAAGGTTTGCCATGTGGCATAGAATCAAGCTGTCTTTTAAACTAAATTCATTTCATTTCATTTCATTTATTCATACTGTCAGCCCTGGGCGGGCTATTACAGGAGTAGATATCAAACTTGAAACATCAAAAGAACACATCAAACAAATACTGAGATCAACACTAAATTTCATACATAATTGTGTTTGCCACTTGAACAAAACAAAAACATTGTCATAGAAATCAAGCAGAACATAAAACATTGTGCAGTTTATCTAAAAATTTGCTAAGTGATTGTGACGTGCAACGGAGTTTGGTAACATATTCCATTCCTTAATGGCTCTCGGGAAAAAGCTAAATTTAAAGCAATCATTTCTGACAGGCGGCATTGGGATGTACAAACTGTGACGATGGCGTGATATTTCCCCTGTTTTAATTTCAAAGTATTTTGTTTGATCGATTTTCAAGTAGTGGTTAGCGATCTGGAAAAGAAACTTGAGTCTGTCGCATTTGGTTCTAATGTCAAGTGTTTGCAAATCAGCAGATTTACACAAAGAAGTTGGAGAATCACAATAACGATACCTATTAAATATAAACCTTGCTCCGAGATGCTGGATTCTTTCCAGCTTAGAACACTTGGAAGCAGTGTACGGGTCCCAGACAACTTTTGCATATTCGAGGATAGGCCTAACTAGGCTTTTGAAAACCAGACTTTTTATTTCAGGAGTTGCACTGCACATATTGCGTCTCAAGCTCCAGAGTGCCTTGAAAGCCTTAGTACATACATTATCTATGTGTGAATTCCAGCGTAAGTCAGATGTGAGTGTTACTCCAAGGTATTTAAAATTACTTACTTTAGTTAGTAATCTACCATTAATGCTGTAACTGTAATCAAGGACAGTTTTCTGTCTTGTAATGGTCATAAAAACTGTTTTGTTCGAATTTAATACCATCTGCCACACCTTACACCATTCATGTATTTTCTGCAAGTTTTGATTGAGTTCTGCCTGATCTTCTGGAGTATTAATTTTTTTATAAACGATGCAGTCATCTGCATACAGGCTAACTGGAACGCTCAAACCAACAGGCAAGTTGTTGATGAAGATCAAAAACAAGAGAGGGCCCAGAACGCTGCCCTGGGGAACATCGGAATCGACTGGGATGATGTTGGATTTATATACTTGAACCTGAACATACTGTGCTCTAGACGAAAGATATGACCTGGACCACTTAGTTATAGTTTCATTTTTAAATATGGCACTGATTTTTAGTAATAGTTTAGGGTGCGAAACCTTATCAAACGCCTTTGCAAAGTCCAAAATTACGATGTCTGTTTGCATGCGGGAATTAATTGACTGGGAAAGATCATGTACAGTTTCCGTGAGTTGTGTGATGGTAGAAAGCCCCTTGCGGAAGCCATGCTGGTTTACAAATAGGTGATTGTTACTCTCAAGAAAAGTTGATAAGTGAGCGTACATAATATGTTCGAGTAACTTGGAACACGTGCTAATGAGGGAAGTGGGTCTATAATTCTCAACGTTAGAAGTGGGACCATTTTTATGCACAGGCACTATTTTCGCACATTTCCAGGCAACGGGAACACAACTACTGTCGATAGACGATTGAAAGATTTTGGTAAGAAATTTAGAATTCCACTCTGCATATCTATATAAGAATTCATTCGGGATACCGTCCGGTCCTGAGTTCTTTTTTGTGTTGGTATTCAAAAGGAGTTACTCCTTCTTCACTTATTTCTAAATCGGGTATAGGAGGGCAACCTGGAGGCTCAAAAAACGGTGATTTGCCGTCATCTTCAGGGAAAACAGATGCAAAAAATGAATTAAAACTTTCAGCCCTCTGGGGGCTCTCTTCTTCATTAGAATGGTGAGATTTACCGTCGCATTTATATATCGCCAGAATTTACTGGGCGCTTCAGTAAGAAATCTGGTGAGAGTCTGACTGTAAAAGGTATATTTACTTTCTTTGATGAGTCGCTTTAACTCTTGGCTCATACGACATATGGAGGTTTTTAATTCAGGGCTTGGGTATTGTGAGCATCTTTTTCGTTTCCTTTTGAGCTGTCGTTTTTTGTGAATAATGTCTCTATTAATCCAAGGATGCTTCCTTTTTGTTATTTTCGTGGTTTTAGGAATGAACATCTCAATTGCTTTCGCTGTCATGTTTGCAAAAAAATCCCACAACTTATCTGTGCCAAGTCCGTCTTGATATAAACACATGAATTCATCAAACGAGATTTCAAGGTAGTCCAGTAATCCGACATCATCAGCAGCCGCAAAATTCAAAACAGTCTTTCTGCAAGATTTGTGACATATTTCGTGAGTCATATT
This sequence comes from Amblyomma maculatum, assembly GCA_023969395.1. Classification (NCBI taxonomy): domain Eukaryota; kingdom Metazoa; phylum Arthropoda; class Arachnida; order Ixodida; family Ixodidae; genus Amblyomma; species Amblyomma maculatum. The sequence continues at coordinate 6,841 of JAJIZL010039790.1, forward strand.
GAGCGACATAATCACCATTTTATGGTCAGACAATCCTTCTTCAACATCACAACTCAGCAAAAACTCTAGTAGACCAGATGACAAAAAGACAAGGTCTAGTATCGAGGATGTTGTCATACATACTCTCGTTCTCTTTTCAACAATCTGAGTCAAACCTTTCAAAGATGAACCAACTCGCCCAAACAAGAGTATTACTTAAACCATAGCAGTAGGCGAGTTCGATCAGATGTTCACTGCTAGCTGTATCAACTCTGCCGGGAGAAAGCGACATCCAATCAATTCCTGGCAAATTAAAATCACCTGTCAGAATAATATTGTCACCAAAGTGTACATTTAGGTCCAGTAACCTTTTTAGGTTATCAAGCACGTCTATGGTTGAATTGAGAGCTCTGTAGAAAGCACACACTAAGACAGTACGACCATTCAGTCTGGTTTTAATCCATGCAGTTTCTAAATCATCAAACCCTTCTATAACTGAGAATACTATATTACTCTTAACCAGTGTTGCAACACCGCCACCCCTACTTTCACGGTCTTTTCGTACTATGGAGTAGTTTGGGGGAGCAACTTCCCAGTCTCTAATATCTTTATGTAGCCATGTATCTGTGATTACCATAATATCGGGTTCATGTTCAAGGCATATACTTTCTATGGCGTCAACCTTGTTAAGCATTCTCCTAGCGTTCACATTTATAATTTTAAAGCAGACCGTCTTATAATTGTTTAGTAACTCATTGCTAGTGCTAGTGGCAACCTGACATTTGGACCGCTGCTTGGTCTCCTCGTTCCATGCGTATAAGGTATTCTTGACTTTTAACTTATCAAAAATTAACTTAGCTTTCACGCCGTTCTTTCGTTCATCGGCACAGGAGTTCCAAAGGTTTTTTCGTATTTCCACAAGCCTTTTAGAAAAATCTTCAATTACACTAAATTGAGTGCCTTTTAGGTTGAAACAGCTACTCATTATTTTCATCTTATCCCTAAAGTCAGTAAGTTTAATAATAATCGGACGGTCTCTACCTGGTTCCCTCTTTCCAAGTCGGTGAATCCTTTCAATAGCGTCCACCCTTTGTTTCAGAATTTTATCAAAGATGTCATTGTTTACTTTCTGTAGTAGGTCCTCTTCACTCTCTGATTCCTCCTCCTTGACTCCGTGTACAATCAAGTTATTGCGCCGCGAGCGGTTTTCCAACTCATCAAGTTTTCTCGAAACTGAAGTCATTTCTATTTCACATCTTTCAGCAAAAGTTTCTAGTTTCGAAAGCCTATCGCGAGACTCGTCAAAGGTTTGTAGCTTTTGTTCTGTAGCAGACAGCCTGGATTGCATGTCCGGAATTCTTGCTTCAGACGATGTTTGGTTTTCCTGTATTTCGCTTAATTTGCTGAGGATTTCAGTTTGAGAAGCAATTACTTGTTGAATCATTTCCATTGTATCCGGGCCAGGATTTTCCTCAACATCACCGGATAACTTCAGCAACAGGCCTACAATTGAGATACAATCACTAAAGCAAACCAGCAATGTGCGTGGACACGGCAACACGATCAAAAAAAGGCAGTTGCTACGGCAGCAATATTTTCGTCCACCAACCTGCACAAATAGTGGCACATCAGTTGACATTGTCACGACGGGGTTGCCGTGTCCACTGCTGATGGAAGGCGCAGGCATCCCTTTTATAGGCAAAATCTGGGCTGGAAGTGTGGATTACGTCGCTGTGCTCGAAGAGGGTGCGCAGAAGGCAGTATCCACGTGACACGACAGCAGCTCGTAGTGTGAAAAATGTACGCCCCCCGCGCACGGCAGTCGATAGGCATCGGCAGAAGCTGGGTGACGATTGAAGCCGCTATCTGCGCTTACTGCACGGCCCAAGGCGATGGAAAAGAATCCGGTAAATACCTGCACAAATAGTGGCACATCACTTGACATTGTCACGACGGGGTTGCCGTGTCCACTAAAGGAAGTAATTCAGTCCATTTTTTTCAAGTAACAGAAACAAGCTAGAGCTCTTAATATTATCTACTAACCACAAGTGTAAATGTTCCACCTTTATAGTCGACAGTCCAACTTCTTGTAGTTGTCTTATTCTTCACGGCTGCCTTTCTGGGCACGTCCATAAAAGGTGGCGAAAATCCACCTCGGCAGCTGGCCTTAGAACCTTAGGGCTTGCGCTCTGCACTTCATCTTCTTCCGAGGCCAATCGGCAGGTCAACTACTGGGTAAAGGCCTTCCCAGCCCTAATCATTGTAAGGGGCACCTCCTCCATTCTCGTTAGGTTATGAGGGGCAGCGTAAGTGTTCGGGGGAATGAGCTCACGTGCACGTTTCCTTATCATAGATATCACTATTGGGAAAGCAGAACGAGGAGCAAATGGCAGGCTTGTGGGTGAAGCATTCGTGTTAGGGGCTTGGTGTGTAAGCGTATCTGTTTTTGTCACATGTTATTACTGTCTTCTTATATCCAATGTACCCGAACACGTTTTTTTTTGTTTTCTTATTTAGAGCATGTATCTCCTGGGAAATACTTAGGGTTTTGTTATGCTGATGAGATTTTTGCAGCCGCTAGAGAGTATGTGTGAACGTGAGCTTCGATCATAAGCGGTATGGCTTTTTAGTCTCCATCGCTTCGCAGATAGCGTACAGCTCCATTACAAGCGAGTCCAGGTGATTGGTTACGTAATCCATATGTTTGAATAACTCTTCATGTTTGGGGCTAGTAGTTACCGTTCTTCCACCACAACGTGGCACACGAAAGTGCTGCGTCTGAAGACCACACAATACCCATCAACTTATCATCATCGTCCAAGGAGAGCGCTGAGCGTCTGTGGTCTGCACTTGTCTGCCATAGCCTCAGACACTTCCGCCTTCTAGGAAGATGGCGATGCAGGTAAAGAAGTCTCACTTTCTTTACGCACTCAATTTATGTGCAGATATGGGCAACAAATAAACTTGGCATGAGGAAAATTTGATGGTCACTGAAATTCACAACTAGGTTTTTTGAAGCCTAAATAATATTTATGATATTGACTCTCTAGTAGCCCCTCTATGCTTTCACGTGGAATGCGTCCGCACTGAAAAAAGAAAAAGACAGCTGTGGCTGATTTTGGTGCCTGTAGCAGGTCAGTCCGTCAGCTGCCTGCCGTCAGTCCCTCCCGCTACTCTCGCTTCCCTGCGACACCACTTCATCAGGTCTTGGACCAACGGCCGCAAAGATTTCAGGTTGACATCGTCACATCGTTACACACCCGCCAGCTGAGCACCCAAAGATGAATGATGAGTATATCTCTGGCCTTCACAAGCAACTGGACGTTCTCGACCGTTGCGTCGGTCTGTCTTGGGTACCGACAGACGACGCATATTACGTGCAACAGGCCCAAGCGGAGATACTGGAAGCCATCAAGATTCAGAAGAGGTGTCACGAACTTATCGCGCAGTATGAGCAGCTCAAAAAGACTGAGACAAAGCTATTATCGGATTTCCAGCTGCAGTTGCAGCTCGCAGAGTGTATGAAGAAGTTCGTAGATGACCTCCCCAATGCAATACCCGCACAACAAGGAGCCGCTGTAGGGCAAAATGATTGCGCTCAACAGGCTAATAAATTGGGACGTGGCGACCAAGCCGGTACCACCGTCAGCGTGCCCTAGATGACCGAGAAAGAATTCGCAAGCGTGCCCAAGTAAATGTAAGTTCGGTTGACGCTGATTGAGTAGAACAAACTTGTGGACGCTTTCAACCGGGCGCTGAAGACTAAGTACGTGCTGCAGAGTGTACCCACGGAGCGCCTCAAGGAGGCCGAGCGGAAAGAGGCGATCACCTACAATTAGCAGGAAACGGAAGAGACGAAAAATGTTCGTTTCGTGACAGACCCCGACTTGACCAAGGGACCATCGGTAGCTTTCGAGTGAAGACGCGCGGCGACGCAGTTAGCTGCGGTCATGCGCCTCTGCGGCAGACGGCGGCAGATCAGAGGGCAGCAGCCCATCGCCAGATACGCCATCGGCTAAAACTGCACCCCAGCACGGCCGCTTGTGAAAGTCTGTCCGCGGTGTCATGAGTTTATTCTCGCGGTCTTCGAAATAAGCTGCTTTTTTCATGATATCATACGTCTTGGTTTGTATGTTATTCGACGGCCTTCCACATCATCTGTAGTAATTAATTATATATAAGAAAGGAAGGAAACATATTTGCCTGCCTCGTATCTATTCTCCGAAACATCTTAACTGCTATGGTGGAAATAGTGATAGTGAAAAGTGTTAGAGGAAATCAAAATGGAGAGCGACAGGGAGGAAGGACAGGATAGGTAAAATATAAATAGGTATATATACACAACACTACTGTAGGTATATATATATATATATATATGCATGTTTGTCACGAATGTGCAGTCCAGAATTTGAAAACGTGCCCTCTCTAAATGCTTAGCTTCCGTAAACAGCAGTGATGCGATGATGTCGGTGCACGTTGTTGAACGGTAAATCCATGTTACTGCGTGCCCTCAAGGGAATCACTACTGTTAAGATAAAAAAATCAACGCAGGCAGGACGCGTCTCTAACGTATAGTCGTGAGAAAAATTGGTATAAATCACTCAGACGTTGACAAGGCTCGAGAAAAGTGCATCGTAATGCTGTCTAGTGACAGGGCAAGGACGAGGAAACAACTTTAATGAAACGGACTTGAAGCGCCGAGTATGTCCTCAACCAGGCTCACGAAGGCCAACTTTTCTTTCAGCTAATCTGGGGCTAACCAAGGCCTCCACATTTGAGGAAAAGGGAGCTAAAAGTAGGGTGAAAAAGAGGTGCTGTGTAGCCACACCTTTTTGGAAGCCAGGAAGCGCATCTGAGTGAGAAAGAAATCAATGGAATCTATGCGAGCCTCAGGCCGATTGAGCAGCACTCATTCCGTAGTCTTTCCCAGGCATAAGGTTAGAACGATGGACGGAGGTTTTGAATCGCAGTTTTTTTTAATTTCTTTCGCAGTAGGTTATAACTTGTTGTGTCCAAGCTGCTGGGAGGGGGCTTTTTTTCCAGTGTGAGTTTGTCATGCATGGGCATGTTGTTATGACTAGGAGCTTACCGGTATCGCTGAATAGGAAAGTATACAACAGTTGGATCTTACCTGTACTCACCTATGGGGCTGAAACGTGGAGGCTAAACAGGAGGATCCTACTTAAGTTGAAGACAACGCAGAGGCCTATGGAACGAAACGGTAGGGGTAACATTAAGAGATAGGAAGCGTGCAGAGTGGGTCAGAGAAATAACTCAAGTTACCTACATTCTAGTGGAAATTAAGAAGAAATGGACATGGGCAGGACACGTAGTGCGAAGAGAGGATAACCGATGGTCGCTTCGGGTAACAAACTGGATTCCAAGGGAAGGAAAGCGTGGGGGGGGGGGGGGCGGCAGAAAGTTAGGTGGGCGGATGAGGTTAAGAAGTTCGCAGGGGTCAAGTGGAAGCCGTTAGCACAGAACCGGGTTAATTGGAGAAATATTGGAGAGGCCTTCGCCCTGCAGTGGGTATAGTCAGGCTGCTGCTGCTGCTGATGATGATGATAACTGTAGCATGTGGTCAAACTCCCTGCAAGCTGTGGCGAGGCGGTCTCAAACAAGGCGTCTTGGCTTGTAGGACAACAGAGGTCCTGTGGTGACGATGTGATATGTCACAGAGTGCTGCATTGGTGGTTGCAAGTTGCAGGGTTTAGTATGTTTTGAAATTCTTTTAGATTTGAGGTTAACTACGATGTTGGCAAAGGCGAAGTGGCTTGCACAGAGGAAGACGCAGTTTTGGGGAAACCTTGAACGGACAGGCTTCTCATACAGTCCGCAAGTTGACCGGAGCGGATATTTACCTACAAACCGAAATGGCCGAGAAAATCTGACCTAATATGACGAAGCTTACGTTGGCGACTATGAAATTCCATCGAAATGTGCGGCGCAGGCCCAAGAGAATGGTGAGCGAGCGCTGGGCCTAAGTCGCGATTGTGGATGTGTTCACAGCCTGCAGAGGCGCATTCCTCGGACAGCGTTTCGATCGAGGCAGGAGTGACGCTAACCAAGATACTTTGTTGGGCGAGTTGGTACTTATTCATTATTGATATAAACAGCGCGAACACGAAAACAAGGGACAAGAAACACGAAAGCCACAGTACATGCGCTGACTCACAACTAAGCCTAAGCCGTTTACTGCAAGGCCCAGAAAAACAAACATGAAGAAAAACGAAACAGCCACGTGAAAAACCCCTGGGTTCACCTGCTGCATAAAAATTACTT
>JAJIZL010039790.1:13501-38484 GCA_023969395.1 Amblyomma maculatum
TTAAAGTAATTTTTATGCAGCAGGTGAACCCAGGGGTTTTTCACGTGACTGTTTCGTTTTTCTTCATGTTTGTTTTTCTGGGCCTTGCAGTAAACGGCTTAGGCTTAGTTGTGAGTCAGCGCATGTACTGTGGCTTTCGTGTTTCTTGTCCCTTGTTTTCGTGTTCGCGCTGTTTATATCAATAAGGAGTGACGCTAACCTCGGCACCAGTGTCCTCCAGAAAGTGATGTCCTGTGATCATGTCTGTGATATAGAGAAAGCGTCTTGGCATAGCGGTTGAGTGAAGCGTCACAGTGGTGACTCACTGCCGTGTTTCCCTGCCAGCGACAAGGCTTCCGACATTTGGCAGCGCGGACACCGAATCTGGTGCGGTACCAGCAATAGCATTCGGAGCTTAGTCTTGAACCTGAATGGGAAAGTAAGTGGGCAGCCATGACCGGTGCGCGGAGGTGCAGGATCAAGCTTGAAACTAAGGTATTGCTATAAGCACCTTAAGATTAGACTGCTCCATCAACATATCCGTAACAGTATTCTACTCATTGCGCAGTTGCGGCGCAGCTAAAAAGCTGTACTGGTTCAAACTAAAAGATTCAGTTTTTGCCGCAGAAAAAGGTTTAGGTCTTGCGATTGGAATCATGTGCGAGGGAGAAACGATCCGTGTTGCCTTTTCGCTCAGAAATTGTGGTAGGCATTGGGTTGCGAGGGGCGGACGTTGTGATACAGAGGTGGGCGCCGGGCTGTCTGGAGAGCGAAGTCGGCACGTCTGCTCTTGTGCTGCAAGAGAGAAAATGAACACCACTTTAAGCAAGAAACAGCGGGGACAAGATCTGTGATTTGCTTTTAGTTGGAGAAGCCGTGGCACTACGAGCGAAAGTATTAAATAAACGAAGACAGCAGAGGCCAGGTGCTGTCAGAGTTCTGAAATCATCCGGATGGAGCTTGCGCAAAGACAGAACTGCTCCGCCGCTCACTCAGCAAGCCAACTACGCCTGGATTTGTTACCACCATATTGCTCTTCCGTACCAGACAATTTTTATGTGGATAGGCTTTTTTTTTTGAAATAGCAATCATCCAGATCACCTTCTCTGACAAGATAAAATAACTGCCATCAGATATTTATTCATGTTTAGGTATGCGAAGAATGAAAGCCAAAGGAAACGGCAACAATTTAAAATCGATTTACCAGCTGCTCACGTGTGGCAGCCGGTGGCAAAAAAAATTGTCGAGAACAAATCACTAGAGCTTGGGCGCAACACTGCTGTATTTCCACGTAGCTAAAACAGTGTACTTTTTAAAAACCTATTTGAAAGTCTGAAGAAATGTGACCGTAGTTGATTTTGTTTTGAGCCAAGCTAGTCAATGGGCGTATAAGAGGTTAATAGAAGTTTCACAATTGACGTTGTTGCCTATACTACGGTGGCACACCAAGTGCAATCCACTGTCCTTGCCGACACACTTGTCTGTGAGAATTCAGCACACGGGTTCGTACTAATTTGGTTGTGGTCACATTCTCCGGCGTTTTCTCTGCATATTGATCTTATGACCTCAGGACATTAATGACACTCGGTCCTTTTGCAGTTCCGTAGTTATTTCGGAGGAGTGTTTTTGATGTGTTTTCCTACTAGTAATGAGAGGCTTTGACGTCAGAAACAAGAGGTTCGCTAATTCGCCAGGGACCTTTCGTTTTAAGTTTCCGACAGCTGAGCCAGCCACTGGCGCCTCTCAAGCAGGACTGGAAGCAAACCATGACAGTTACGACTGGTTCCAAGAAGTAAAGGACGCAGAGGCCATTATTCGTCGGTGCTCCCTGACTCAACGGAGGTCGCCATATCTCTGAGATAACTCGAATATAATTGCATTTGACAGGCAACCATTTGCCCGAAACGCAGCAATTACTCTTCAGAGAATGGCAGAAATATCGTCACGGGAACCCATGTGTCTCACGTATTGTTAATTAGAGCAGGAATGCGCTGTGAAAGATAGTTGCCAATATTTCTGGACAGAAGGGAGCTTCTCCTCGTGAATGTCCTGTATATCGTTTTGAGATATATACAGATATGTCTTCAAAATGGCACGTAAACTCGCCCAAGCGTCAGTTCTAACATGTCCTTTATACGTAACGGCCTTAGAGATGCATGCACATGCACTTGATGTTAGCTTGCTGTTAACTACTTTCTCAACCTTTAGAGATTGGCTGTTATACCGTACTGCTTCAATATATGCTTATGAAGTACCTACAATAAAGCTTCCGAGGTTGAAGTTACAGAAATAATCGTACTGATATACAGTTGTGTTACTGCTTTTTAGAAGTCTTGAAGTATCTCCGATTCAACTCAATTGAATCAATGTAAAACATCTGTGTAAATGTAGCCACCTGTGTGCCGGAGAACATGAGCACTCTTCCGAATACCGCTAATGAGACAGCACTCTTCCCTTCCAGCATCCTTTTTAGAGAGCCACAGGAGGCCAGGGGTTGCTTCAAGAGCAACGAAATCAGTTCCCGTATGTCCCGTATAGCGACACATGACAGAAACTCACAACTTGCCAAAAGCTCCTATTTTTGATGGAGCTGCTGTTTGCTGTCGGATATAGGTGGCCGACATTTCGCTGAACCTGTGGTCAGCCGTTCCTCGTGAGTGCTTACGAACTGTGTATCTCGCGATCACGGGATTAGTACGCTTCACCACGAACCGCCGCCGATGCTCGCTATAGCTGCTTTAGGTACATTGTTACCCGATAGCTTATTGAGCTTCTCCCGCCATAAATTCGTGGCCGTCGCCGTAACACAGAATTGATACATCGCGTTATATACGCGTCGGAAAAAGTGTAAAAGAAAAAAAGAAACAAGAATGCGCCAGAGATTTCGCGTCAAAACCGTGACACAATCGTTCTTTGTGCAGCGTTCCGGAAGACGTCGCACAATTTCCCTTCCCATTTAGCATCCATCTGCTAGTCAAGTTGGAGTCCTGTTTGCGGTAGGGATATTCGAATCGACGACATATGGCTAGTTGTATACCGCTCAGTGCAAGTGTAGGTAAGGAGCAGAAAAAAAAAAACTTTATTGGGACACAGTATTAAGCGGGTTCTGAGCCAGAGTCACCAATGCCAACCAGCGTAGATGAGCAGTGCGATGTGAGACAGACAGTGCGCTTTCCTTTCGCCAGGACCCCAAATAAAACAAAATGATATAGAAACAATCCGCCGAATGAAAAGGTGGCATTGGGGCACTAATCACGTCAACCCGCAAGGTGAAGCTTAAGCGGCCTGCGAATTTTTGAAAATTGTAATAGCAAGAAGCTACAAGCTATTGGAAGGAAGGTTTGAGAATGCGTTGGCAGTTGTCGAGATTTAAAACAAAAATACGTTCACAAGCTTTTGCCTTGAAAATGATCAAAATTTCTAAGTATGCATACGGCCACGCGCATCCGCCCTAGCTAGTGGGCATGAAGTTTCTGCCCTTCTGGCTGGATGAGGTAGCTGCATTCTCTGGGCGATTGGTGGCACGTTTCGACTTGCTTCCGGATGAGATTTTCGGTACATGGGCTAAATTGCACCTTTTTGTATTGTATTATGGTCACCGTCTGCACACTTTTGATGTCGTCGCCTGTAATATTTGTCATGGGTGTGTTCCGATGAGAACGGTAATCGAGGTCCCATGAAGATTTTCTTTTTGTTGTCAAGGAAATTTTTACATATGATGGGCAAATGTCTCGACACAAAGGAATCAACCTTAGTTTTTCAAGAACCCCAGTAGGTTTCTCGGAAAAAAATCGTAAATCACTAGACAAGGAACACGCTGTTTTTTCCATTTCAAAAAGTTGCAAGTCTGAAGCCCTGCCTCTTGCACACTAAGCTTTGTCGTTCAGTATTTTTTACTAAATAAATCTACATAACTTTGCCTTTAAGGAGATTTATTAGGAATAGTTTTTGTTGCCGTACTTGTTTAATAACAAATCACAAACTTCGCTCTATGAGCAGGACGCTACAAAAAAGTCGATTTTCAATCCTATATTATGGCATGAAGGATTACGTTTTTTTCCCTATAGCTTCTTGTCTGGAATATTAATGCAATGATATTGGTGAATATTACTGAACGCGCCAACTGCGGCCGTTGCCAGGCACCGGCGGATGCGCGGCTTTAGGAGCGGTGGCAGCGCGGCGACCGCGATGAGCCTAGTTGCCCGAGAATTGAGGCCCGTTGTGTGACGTCACACACAGGATGCCGTGAGCGCCCAACGGCTAAAGACTCTCAACCAAAGGCTAAGGAGCCTCGATATATGCGCTCTACGGCTAAAGCCCCTCCAACGGCAGGAGCGGTGGCCGCGCTCCGACCGCGATGAGTCGAGTTGCTGGCGAATCGAGGGCCATGGTGTGACGTCATAGTGGGGCCACGGCTCAAAGTGCGGCGGCGGCGAAGAGGCGAAAACCTGGCGTAATTTAGCTGTAACTTCAAAGAGTGCTCCTCGAGAGACATCATGTCGCGAAGAGGCCAGCTAATAAGTGCCGTTTTAGCCGGCAGAAAAAAGAAACAAATTAGCCAACTCAGTAAAGAGGTGACTAAAACGTCAAAAGTTCTTCTGAAAGCATGAAAGATTTGCAGAGCAAGAAGGTAAAGATGTGTGGTGCCTCCTTTGTAAGGCCCAGAGTCCTCTGCGCCAGAAACACCTCACACCTCAGTTCAGACATCAACGGTCAGAGGCTTCAAACGCTATAACCATTTGTTCAGGGTGATGCGTGTCTCTTACATTCTTAAAAGAATAATAATGAAGAAATGTTAATTTAGAAGGAACACGATGAAGCAGTACTGAGCATAGCGAGCACGCGCATATTACCAAGGCAGCGCACCTAGTGCGCTTCGGAAAGTTTAAAGTCTTGTGCGACTGGCAAGACCCAATCTCCCTGAAGAGTTTCGCCACGCTACGGTGCCCGTCATTGTGTCCCCGTATATGTATGTCCGCAGGCATCAGAACCAAATAGTGAAATGAACACCTAATACACTGACTTTTCGGCCGTAAGCGAACATTTATTTAATATGCCTGGCTTTTTCTTAACAGCAGTCGTTAGTACTGCCACGGGACTCAAGTCCGTAAACTAACAAAGGGCAGATAATGACGCAGAGAAACGCGAGCAATGCTCCAGCGCAGCTCGGCAGTACAATGGAATGCTCCTAAAGCATACGACGACTTTCGCAGGCGCAAAGGTCGACAGCAGGGCTCCGGTGGTTGGAAAGGGGCAGGCCACCTGCTCCCTGAGGGAAGGAGATGCGCAACTGAAAAAAGCTCTATAAACGGTGGCCTTGACGTTGAAGCGGAGAAGATCCCACAGTGCATGGAGTGGAGCGGAAAGAAATTCGGCAATACGGCAGGGCGGGCGTGAAGCGCGTCCACACTCCAACCATATGCTTACGGATCCCCATGCATGGTCACAAAGATGTTCATTCTGCTGGCGATAACTACGTGCATAAATATTCATTTTTCAATGCTAAGCAAAAGGCGAATTGGCAATTTCAGTGTTTGCCCTACAAATAGGTGGTGTTGTCGACATCGCAATCACGTGCGACGCCGAAAGCAGTCACATTCAGTTTCCTCTTTGAAAAACATGAAGTCTGCTGGGCTGTAGGCGGCCTAGCTCAAAACGCAGTCTTCTAGGTAAGCGACAGTCTTCTAGGTAAGCGAGGACGAAGTTGAGGCGGTGGTGTGCGCGCTACGAAGAAAAAAAAAAAAAAGAACAGCGCTCGAAGAACGAGACAGCGGCATCCTTGGATGCAGGATTCCTCGCCTAAATCTTTATTTATGTAGATGCGGGATCAGCCCCACAAACCTTTGTGAGGCTTGCGGTGAAATTGAAAATATTGCTCACTTCCTTCTCGCCTGCCGAAGGTTTTCACATCAGAGGAGGGTGCATTTAGAAACTCCAATTGCACGCTTGGGATTTACGTTGTCGGTCCCGCTTCTACTCTCCTTCGGTGCGAGTGCGAAAGGATTTGTGTTGCCTCAAATTTGTCAGTACTTATATAACTACATCACAGCTACGGACAGATTTCCTTGCTAATTGCATTCTAAATCTACAAAATTCCAAATTTTTGCTTCATTTTTTCTTTCAATAACTTTTGTGATCTTAAATCTTCTGTTTTTGTTTAGTTGTCAATTACTTTAACACACTAATTCAGTTTGTGTAGGACATTTGGCAGTCCACACTGAACCCTGGCCAATCCCCCTTCGTGGGTATGTGCCAAATATCAAGGAAGAAGAAGAAGAAGCGGCATTAGCGGAAAAAGCTGTCTCACGCTGCATTGATGCCCTAAACGGTTTTGTCACAGGACGAGATATCCCGGCATCCAGTGTTCGCACCGTTCAACTCGTGGTCATCACGCCTCCGAGTCTACAGCGAGATTCCTGTAGCCCACAAAAGACTGCTCCATGAACCGGTGAGGAAAATAACCGTGAGACTGGATCTGCTAGCGCCCGCTCACGATTTCATTCCTTGGCCTTTACAACTGGGAGCCAGTTTACCTGCATGGATCTTCTTTTAGAACAGTGCGAGTGTAAAGGGAATTAATGCGCTTGCTCTCCTTCGGGCAGTTTGTCTTTCGCCACTCGCCGACGTATAGCACTAGCTGCTCAAAGCGTGATCCGTTATTTCAACGGCAGGGTCCTCTGAGCAGCGTGACCTGTCGACGAATAGTGGAAATACTGTCAAAGCGAAGAAGAGCCCATTTAAAGCCCGTCAATCGCGTCGATTCTGTAGCTCAATGGGTTAAAAATATTTACCTCGACCCTCAAAGCCCGCGTGTGAATGCTCGCAACGCAAAATTTTTTCAGCATTTTTTTTTTGCGATTCACAACGTTCCAATAAATTACTAGCATCTTTCCTGGGTTAATTGTCCTCCTTTAGGTTGCATTATGGGATGTTTTATTCGTAATAACCGGAAAACCAGCCGTGAACCCAGCCAGGAGGTGACGGTAAGGCAACGGTTAAACTAGGCAAATATTTTCACCGTAATGATTTCCGGCCTTCAGTGAGTGTATGCTACTTTTAGGTTTCGTTTCAACACACCTCTCAGCAAGAATTTCCGCCTAGTTGTCTGAGAGAAACCACTGAGGAGAAAGAAGTTGCGGGATCTTACTGTTGAGAAAACAGAATTACGCCTCCTCACACGAATTCATAGTAACCGCCCTAAAATAGCAAGCTATGGAAACAACATTCGTATCAATTGCTCATTGAAGCTTCAGATGCGAATCTTATAGCGCCATAGCAAATCCGGATTTAAAGTTCGTAACCATATTACAAACAAAAGTCGTTCAACTGCCGTCCACAATCACTACCGTCCGGTAGGTGACGAGGGGACAGATATTTTTCATGCATGCCACTCGTACCTTCAACGCACATATGATGCTGTAATCAGTGGAAGATAGGCGGCATTCACACTTCTGTTCCGCAAGAAAGAGCAGATCACAAGTAAAACATGAAAATACGTTGTCCGCATATATCGCTGCCATGCCGGTCACTGCAGGAGGCAAAGCTCTATAGTAGCGTGTTATTTCACGGCTTGAGTTCTCTTCTAAGCCGGGTAATTTGGCCACACCCTGGGGCAACATATATAGATTCAGGGATACGGAAGAGCAATGATGCTGTGACAAGTGCTCGATAATCGCAAATGACACGACAGAAATTACGCATTGTTTATCGTCAGGTAAAACGACACCTGCCCAATTGGTACCGGGAGAAATCTGTGGGTATTTCAGACGTCATGTGCACTTTGTAGGCTGACCCAGAATAAGGTTGGTGCTCCTCTCGAGACGACTCCATTTCCGGTTTTTCGCACAGGTGTCTTTCGCTTGGTTCAATATTTACGCTGTTTGGGACGGCCGCTGAAACCAAGTGCATTTGGGCTAATCCTCCCTCGCATTACTGGAAGCGGAGCCTCACACTTTTCCAGTGCAACTTCGGAGGGACGCTTTGTCTGCTACCAGCGAGGCGAAGACCGCAGGAGTAAGTATTTTGTCTCGTGTGAATGTTGCTACTTTCATTTGCTTTAGGTGAAGTGGTGCGACCTCACGCCGCAAACTGTCGAAGTTAGCACTTCCTTCCGTTATATATTCATGTGGCACCATTTTCACGCCTGACGTTCCTTCTAAAGCAGCCAGCCTCACTGTTCTGCCGAAAAGCTTCTCTGACGTTGCAGCAAATCTGACTATTCTTGCCTTCTTCGGTCTACTTGGTGCATAAGAGGGTGGCGCAAATCCTTTTTCGGCAAACAGCATGTTAAAAAACAGACTTCATGCAGGTGATGCCATGTAATTCGCTCACTGATAGCAAGTCATACATGCCGCCTCATCTTTGTGCCATTGTGGAACTCGGGAGGTGCACGATGCCACCTTTCCCACAAGCCTTGACATTCGCTGTTTAAACTGTCGTCACTACGCCGCAAGATTAATTCTGCATATGCATTTTTTGTTGATCTAGCTTTGTCCCCACTATACACCAGCGTAGTGCGTGAGAGGTATTGTCAAAAACCTTGCTTTTTGCTCTTTCCTCGCCATCAGCGATACACTTGTGTTGCGATTGATTCTCGCTTTTCATCAGCCTCATTAGGCTTTTATTCTTCCCTTATAGGAGCTCTGCTCTCTTGGTGGAGTTATTGTAAATGGGACCGCGTTAAACGCCCTGTTGTCTCGGAAATCCAGCATCAGTGTTGTGAGCTACAACTCACAAGCATGGCACTGACAATTGGTTATAGATACTGCGACATGGTTCGATCGTCAGCATGCTGTGTATTAAGAGACCGCATGATAAATGGAGCAGTTGGTATGAGTGAGCCGCTAACTCTGGTAGCTCTTTTGAGATGGGAATCGAACTCGGGAACCTTCGAACCGAGCACATTCCGGCAATTTCTCTCAAGCGGGGCTTTCAATATCTGCCGTACAGCCTTTCATATAAGGTTGCAGAGTACGACATTTGTGCAGTGAGCACGTGCAGGTAAGAGACAAAAATAAAGTTTTTTTTAATTAAGGCAGTAGAGCAGTCAATGTAGGCGAAATAGGGTAACCGAGGGCAACAATAGGTGGGAGCCGTTAAAAATACGGTCGTATGTTGTCCGTGCGTTTCAGCTAAGACCATATGCGTCATTCCATAGAGATGGAAGCCACAGCAGCAACTGTCTGCGCGGAAAATCTCATAATGAGAATCACTACAGACAAGAATTAGCAAAATCTCTACTGTGTCGACTTTAGAGCTGATAATAGGATTGCTATCAGTTTGGTAATGCACTAATCTTGTCATAGGGTCGGTGCGCGGACTCACTATTTTTCAACTCGAGTTGAAAAATAGTGAGTCCGCGCTCCGACACATCAGTGAGCAATAACAGCGATGCCCGTTGAAGGCAATTCCCAGAAATATATGACAGACTATTTTGCAGAAGGAGAATTAGGTGCGCAAGGATTTCGGATTGCAATACCGTTTCGAGTCGGGAACAGTTGTCGCATACAGACGTACCCTACTACATACTGTGAATAACTACCCCAATTAGATATAAAAAGCCCGAGCTTTTTTAAACGGTTTCACGAAATGGCAGCGTGCCTTTATCTGCACCCAGTGGAAGAAGGTATCTCACACCGTACTGATGTGTTCTCGGGAACGATTCTGTTCCAGGTCGAGCTATCCCGGTTGCCAGTGCCCCAAGGGTGTGACTTCTGGTCATCACGCCCCTGAGTCCATAAGATAAGCTGCCTGGGAGCCTTAATGGACTGCTCCATGCTCCGTTGAGGAAGCGAACCGTGAGTATAGATCTATTAGCACCCACTCATGTTCTCATTCCTCGTTACATAGTCCTGTTAGTCAGTTTGTCTGTATAGACCCTTTTAGAGCAGTTCGTATGTAAAGGGCTTCAACGCGTTTGGTCTCCGGGTAGTTTTAACCTTTTGTCAGTCGCCGACTTGTAGCCCTTGCTCCTCACACGAACTCATGTTAGTTACCCTAAGGTAGCATGTTATGCTTAAATATGAGAACAACATTTTCACATTGAAAGCCCCTGCTGCAGATCTTTATCCTTAGAGCAAAAACGGGTCGAAGATTCGAAACCATATTTTAGGCAGAAATCGTTTAGCTGTCCTCCATAATCACTACCGCCCGGCTTGTGACGAGGTGACGGATAACGCTTTGCGTGCATCAGAATTGCACGTTTTGCGCCCATATGCTGCTATACTAAGTGGAAGACAGGCTACTGAAACGAAACGCTGCGAGGATTTGTATTTTGTTCACAGTCGAGCTTGGAATACCTCTCCAAGATCACTTTTTGCCTTGTCGGCAAGGTTGCCTCACGCAGCTGTTTCACTCGGAACCTCTTTCTGAAAGTGCCAGTAAAGTGACCTTGTCTAGGAATGCGTGGCTAATACTGGTCGCATTCATTTGTCCTCGTCGACTTGTCGCTAAGCGTTATTCGGAAAATGTCCGCACCAAATTAAAATGCGTCGGACGCCCTTTGCCGATGCTTTCGAAAGCTTTAATATAAATGGCCCCTGCAAAGCGATTGTTCAGTATTCCTTTTCACATTGAAATAGCCCTTGCCAATACAGCATTCACAGTTCTGTCCCGTAAGAAAGAGCAGATCAGAAGTAAAACGCGGAGCTAAGTTTTCGGAATATATCGCTGCCATGCAGTTCCCTGCATTGGGTGAAGCGGTATTGTAGCGCGTTATTTCACTGCTTGAGTTCTCTACTAAGCCGAGTAATTCGTTCACATTCTGGGGTAACATTTATGGAAGCAGGGATAGGCAAGAGTATTAATGGTGGGACAAAAGTTCGATAATTACAAATGACCCGACAGAAATTACGCGTTATTTATCGTCATGTAAACGTGACCTGCCCAATCGAAACCAGAACAAACCTGCGGTATCTCACACGTCACGTGCACTTTGTAGGCTGTCCCAGTATATGGTTGTGCCCTCCTGAAGACCACTCCATTTCTGGTTTTTCGCATAGGCGTTTTGCGCTTGGTTCCATGTTTTCAGTCTTTGGGACGGCCGCTGGAGACGTGTTTTTTGGCGCCTCGTACAAAGAGCTACACGCTTACAGTGTACCGTGGGAGGGACGCTGCCAAACGATGAGGGCAGGACTGAGGATTCTGTACGCCACTAATTCTACTTTTGTTCACTCCAACGATGTGACCTCATTTGCGCAATGCCGTCGAGGATTGTACCGCCTACTGTTAAGTATTCTATGTGACGCCATTTTCAGGCCTCACGTGTCTTGTAAAGCTGCCAGCCAACCAGTTCTTTCGAAACGTTTTTCTGATGCTGCAAGAAATTTGTTGAAGCTTGGCTAGTGGCCTACTCCGCATGTAATAATGGGAGCCATTTTGTTACTCGACATACTGCATGTTAATAAAATAAAGAGAATTCCTGCAAGTCACTGTCATGTAGCAGCGATCACGGAGCGCTTTTACTGTCTATGCCGTCTCACCTATGGGACGTTGCGGTGCTTAGGAGAGAAGAGGGCGGCTGTGCCTGCAAGCCTAGGCATTCGTTGCTCAAACTGTCTTCAATGGGTCGGAAGATTAACGTCAATCATGAATTTTTTCACGTCTTTCGTCGTCTCCGCTATAAACCAGGTTAGCGTGATAGAGGTCGTATCCTATAATGAACAAAGCTTGGCAAGTCGCTTTTTGTTATCCATAAAATAGCGGTAAAAATAATAGTTATGTTCCCGCTGTTTTAGTCTCGTCTTATGTAAATCCTCGCTTGATATTGGGCTCTCTTTACTCCCAATCAGCGATACGCTACAATTGCTGCAACTGATTACCCCATTTCATCAGCCCATCATTAAGCTGTCTGTAGTCTAATATAAGAGTTGTGCTCTCTTGGCCGAATAATTTTTCAATGGGACAGCATTAAACGCCAGGCCTGTTGTCTTGGAATTCCAGCACGGGTGTTTTGAGAAAAACATCACTAGGATGGCACTGACAGGTGTCATATAGCCGCAGCGACATGCCTGGGTCGTCGGCGTTTTGCTATGAGTGTGGTTGGTATGAGTGAACCGCCATGTCGCGTAGCTCCTTTGAGATAGGAATCGAACTCGGGACCTTTCGAACCTAGCGAATTCCTACGATTTGGCTCAAGCAGGACTTTCAATATTTGTTGTACAGCCTTTCACGGATTGTTGCAGCTTAGCACAGCATGTCAGTACGTTTGTGCAGATTCATCATCATCATCATGAGATTGACTATACCCACTGCAGGGGGAAGGCCTCTCCCATATTAACCCGGTTCTGTGCTATCTACATCCACTTGACCTCTGCGAACTTATTAACCTCATCCTCTCACTTATCTTTCTGCCGCCCCCTGCTGCGCTTTCCTTTCTTTGGAATCCAGTTTGTTACCTTAAGCGACCATCGGTTATCCTCTCTTCGGACTACATGTCCCGCCCAAGCCCATTTCTTCTTGATTTCCACTAGAATGTCAGTAACTTGACATATTTCTCTGACCCAGTCTGCATGCTTCCTATCTCTAATGTTAACCCTACCATTTTTCGTTCCGTAGCCCTCTGCGTTGTCCTCACCTTAAGTAGAACCCTCTTGGTTAGCCTCCGAGTTTCAGCCCCATAGGTGAGCACCGGTAAAAGGCAACTACTGTATACTTTCCTCTTGAGCTATACCGGTAAGCTGCTATTCATAATCTGCGAGTGCTTGCTAAATGCGCTCCATCCCAATCTTATTCTTCTTGTTATTTCTTTTTCATGGTCCGGATTTGCGGCTACTACCTGTCCAAAGTAGACATATTCGCCTACTACTTCCAGTGCTTCGCTACCTACCATAAACTGCTGTTCCTTCCCGAGGCTGTTGAACATTGCCTTAGTTTTCTGCATATTAATTTTCAAGCCTACCTTTCTACTTTTCCTGTCAAGGTCATTAATCATTATTCGCAGCTCACCCCCCGAGTTACTTAGGTTACTTAGCAAGGCAATGTCATCAGCAAATCGTAGATTACTGAGGTATTCTCCATCTACTCTTATCCCTAACTGCTCCCATTCCTCGTCTCTGAATACTTCCTCTAAACAAGCTGTGATTAGTGCTGGGGAGATCGTGTCTCCTTACATAACACCTTTATTTATGGGAATTTTGTTACTTTCTTTGTGCAGAACTATGGTTGCTGTGCAGCCACTATATATATATCTTCCAGCACTTTAACGTACGGCTCGTCTACCCCCTGATTTCGCAATGCCTGCATCACTGCTGAGGTTTCTACTGAGTCTAATGCTTTTTCGTAATCAATGAATATATGTATAAGGGCTGGTTATATTCCGAGCACTTTTCTATCACCTGGTTGATCGTATGGATATGATCAATAGCAGAGTACCATTTCCGAAAACCAGCTTGATCCTTTGCTTGATTGCAGTCTAAGGTTGTTCTGATTCTATTAGCAATCTTTTCTATTAGCGAATCTATTAGCTGATTAAGGCAGTAGAGTTCAGGATCTCGCTACAGAATAGATATTCAGCTCTGAGGATGGCGACATTACCCTAGAAGCAATGAACAATAATTTCAGAGATATCATTACTGAGTGGGCTGCAGAGGTAGGCGGTAGGATAATCAGAGAAGATACCGGTAAGGTGTCTAAGGAGAGGAAAAATTTGATTAAGAAACGCCAGTGTATGAAAGCTTCCAATCGAACAGACCAGATAGAATTGGCCGAGATATCAAAGCTAATCAATAAGAGCAAGGTGGCCGATATAAGCAAGTATAACATGGAGAAAATTGACCATGCTGTAAATAACGGGGGAAGCCTTAAAGCGGTAAAGAAGAAATTGGGCATAGGCAAAAACCAGATGTATACGCTAAGGGACAAGGCGGTCAACGTCATCACGAATATGGACAAGATAGTCAAAGTAGCCGAGGAGTTCTATACAGATCTCTACAGCAGCCAAAGTACTCAGGACCGCATTGAGATTGGCGGTCGGGGAAAACAGTCCGACGTTCCAGCAGTGACGAAGGACGAGATCAAGAAAGCACTAGAACCTATGAAAAGGTGGAAAGCAGCTAGAGAGGATCAGATAACTATACATTTGTTGTGCACATTAAAGACGTACAAACTAAGGTATTTGAGGTTAACTCAGTAGCGCAGTCCATGTAGACGAACGAGGAAACGAAAGGAATCGCAGACAGAAGCCATTAACGTTGCCGCGTTATACCTTTAGCAGCTGAAGCGCCCCCAAATTTCCCCACGGATTTTGTTTGTAGGCAATTGCCGGCAATAACAACGTCGTATCGAAGAGATGCGGGATTATTAAGGGCACCTTGGTTTGCTTACGTGCACTGAAATCGCAGCATACACAGGCATATTCGTATTTCGCATCCTCAAAATACAACTGTATCTTTCGAACCAATCCAGCGATCATGGGATGATCGGCGCAGTGGTGAAGCTTTTCATCTACCGCAGTGGCGCCCTGTATCGTTCTGAGCGCTCTCAAACTCTTGCAATGATCGACACTGCTTAGCTTCTGGAATGGTCTTCTACAAGGTGAACGACAATTTTATTTGCAATGTCCTCTGAATACTCGCATTATATAATAGGCTCATGCTTCGAGCATGCCTAACTATGTACTCTCCCTAATCTTCGGCTAACGGTTATTTTTATCGCTTTTCTGTAAATATTTGTTTTCGTATAAGTGTAAAGCGTGACAATCGCTGGTATATTTCGACTAAATCAAGCTTTCCTATTATCACATTTTCATGTGTCGGGCTGCTGCAGAGACAGCTGAAGCTTTGCTTAGATGGCTGAGGGAACGACGTCCCTGTCAGGGTCCAACGGGACCAAGAATAAGGAGGCCAAGGATAAGGCTGTGCAGCCTTACGCCCCAGGCGCAAGTTCGGTCGCCATGGAACGTGAGTACGCCTTAGGGTAGATCTTTGCCATAAAACGTTAGCGATTAGTCTTTCGTGGATCGGTGCAATATCGCCTTAAATTCCCAGCTAGTTCATGCATCGGTAACAATGACAGCAACGCGTTAAGCTGCCCCGCTGCCGATGTCTGGAGAAAGAGCGCTCACTCGCCATATCTATCTCGTGCGGACATAGTGCTTCTGTCGAGGCAGAGCAATGTACTGCAGTCCTTCCTACTTTCAGTCCTTTCACGAGCGAGACAGCTATCCTGCAGTTCTATATGCCACATTGATGGCATGAATATAGCAGTATAGACACGACATTGCTGGAATGACCTACCCATCCACGTTTTGTGATTGTATAACTGCCATATTCAACCAATAATATGTTTACTTTGTATATAATCTTCATGCGTGTACCACCCCTTATGTTTATTTTGTATATAATCTTCATACATGTACCCACCCCTTATGTAGTACCCCTGAACCGGGGGTCTTTAAGGTATTAAAGTGATGTGATGATGTGATTAATATGATACTCTTGAACCGAGAGTTTTTTGCGCATCCTCTCAAAACCAGACGTCCTGCCCCATGTGTCTCCAGGCCGCCTAATACTGTTGCGAAGTGCCTTAGCGCCGAGCAGAAGAATGGGTAATCTTTGTGAGTTCATGCATGAACATGTCCGTGTCATGTTCCTGCAAGTGGAATAAATCATCTGGGCACCACTCAGTTGGCTACGGACGTAGTAACAACCAGTTGATAAGAAGAGGCTTGCTGATATTGCTGAGCGCTGATGAAATTTTCGACGCGTGTTGCAAGCTCTGCCACTACAAACCTTTGTATTGTTTCCTGTCACCCTTTATAAATAGCGACCTGCGCGAGCAAACCGAGTATCGGCTCCAAAGAAAACAAAATGAGCAATGTAATAGTAAGTGATATAATTGACACACTCGGCTTAACGGAAAGGGCATTGCAATATGTTTAGAGTTGTGTGCCCATTCCTTTTTTTTTTTGACCAGTAGGCATTCTGGGAGCATTTCCGCGGCCAAACACACACATGACGAAATGCCTTATCAATTTAGCTTATCGGCTACACCATCCATATTATTACAGCCCGCAGCTATGATTGCTTTGCTCTGCTTTTGTGTTTGAGTTGCTTTGGTATCTGGATGTTAGCGGAATCGATGTTTATGATTGCGTTGGAATATAGCACTGTGGACAATAGTATGACCGATAGAACTGTTGAGTCTGGTTGAGTGCGGCGATTCACTAGCGGACCATTTCACGCGATATCGTATGTAGCTCGTTCTGCCTAATACCTGGCTCCCGTTATAGCCGTCATGTGAGGTACGAAAATAATCTTGATAGATCGAGAAGGCCATGACATCACAACCACATGACCTCACGCGGAAATTTTAAACAGCCCCCATTCGAATAAGGCCAACGAATTGCGGAAAGGTCCAAATAACACAAAAAGTTCGGACGACGATTCTTTAATAAGGATATTTAGAAATATAATGTACATTTTATAAACTTTGCCGCATTTGTGATTCGAAACAAGGCGATCTGCTCGCTCGCCTAGCAGACAGAGCATCAGCCAAGAATAATCGCTGCTGCGAAGCGTGCTGACAAGGAACCGAATGAACGCACTTGTCAGTGGACGCGGAATGAAAAGGAGCTGCTAAAGGCCCTGTCCGGTATACTTTTAAGGCGAATCTTAAGCGTCATATTTTGTGTCGTTTGAACTGCCTCGCGTGCATTTGTATCTGGAGTGATCAAATGAGTGTATCAGGTTTCGTCAGTGCTTCCCGACTAATAGCAGTCCACTCATTTCGGAACAACGCTGCCGCGCAAGATCGCAACTGGGGACTCGCATGTGGTCCTATTTTCAGAGGTTCGAGGTAATAGCTTTAAAACCCATACAAGGCACCCTACCAGCAAAGGTGCTCCCGTGTTATACAGTGAGAAGGGCAGGCATGCAAATGGTTAGCTTCTAGATATGTTGGTGGCATGTCTGTAGCCTGTCTGCATCACTTCGCAGAGTTCTACTGTCGCAGAATAAGTAACATCGCTCATAACAAATAAGGCCAATAATTAAGGCGTTGCGCATCGTCTAGAGGTGGCCTACCAGCCGTTTCTCCTGTGTGCGCTCTCTGCACTGTCACCTCGCATGGCAGTTGTGTTTTAATCCGCATTCAGCAGGTGGCGAAAGGAGCTTTCAATTTGTCGGAGCCTTATTTTTCTCTATGCGCTGGTCTATAAACACGGAGAAAGTAAGGCTTATGCTGCATTCCTAGACTAATTTGCAGCATTTCCTGCTGCCGATCTTTTGTTATAGCTTTGGTTGTATTGCAAGCTTCCGTTCCCATCGCTGGCAATTTTAAATCCCAGTGCGAGTGGGAGGGTGGTGCAAGCTGGGTTTGGAGGGTACAAGCCGTCGCACTAAATGGTGTACAAATCTTTTTTCCCACAGGCCATGCACACAGCGGCTTGCACTTTCGAGGATGAATCCAAGCAGCTCACAAATTTCGCCCAGCCCAACAGCATGCGCCTCAAACCCTGTTGTACTTCTTATACTCGGTTGAACGATCACTCTTGCGCGATCAACTGCTTTTCAGCATTGTACAGCTGCAGCGTCGACTTTGCTTGATCATTACAAATCATCGCCACTAGATCGTCTCTGATCCCTCAAGGTGGCTGGTGTTGGGCTTGTTCTCCTTTTCAGTGGGTAAAATTTCGAAGTTGAATCGCAGCCGGCGAGCACCCGCACTCCATTCTCTCCTGAGAGTCTCAACAAGTGGATAGCGGGACCTTCGGCGCGCCCAGAAAGTATAGGGAGACAATCTGAGGCAATCATAGAACGCAGTTGCGCTAGTGTCCTCTGGAGCTTCGAATGATTGCCATCCGAGGTCACCAAGAAGACAGTGTCGTGACACCCCTGGGGTATTCGGTCCACCTCGTGTTGTCCTCGTTAAGCCATGCGTACGTGGGGGGCACAAACAATCCACAGCGTCGGTACTATGGAAGGCCGTGCATTCCATAGTGAACGAACCACCAAGAACTAGTTGCAATCTCATAGGCTTCATTTAAATAGTATGCAGCGCGCAGGCTGAGCGGACATTCGCACGATCCCTCATGTGCAGTATAAAGGTCGGTCTGAGCGCGAAGGGTGACGCCGGTGTATCTGTATTCAGGAGCCTCCGAAACGGTTTTGCTATTTAGTAGCTATGTGCCCAGCGCCCTCGCTGGGCACAACCAGGCTTCGCACACGTGAAACCGTAGCCCACACATCATACGCGCCTAGTTTTTATCATCCAACGCCGCCACACGGCCGCGCGCTTGCTCCGGCAGCCTTCGGAGCAGCCTGGTTACTTTTGGCAAGGACAGTACGTCGACGCCGAGCACAGGACCTGGGACGCCATCTTGGCGTGCTGGATCTTCGCGTATAACACGGCAGTCCAGGAGACGACCAGAGCGACCCCGTTCAAGCTTGTGCACGGCAGGGAGCCCACGACGACGCTCGACGCAATGCTGCCGCACGTAACCGACGAGGACAACCTTGACGTCGCCGCCTACCTGCAACGTGCAGAGGAAGCCCGACGGCTGGCACGGTTGCGAATTAAAGACCAGCAGCGCATAGACAGCCGACGATACAACCTACGACGACGCCACGCAGAATACAATCCAGGAGACCAAGTGTGGGTTTGGGCACCAATTCGCCGTCGCGGACTAAGTGAAAGGTTGTTGCGTCGATACTTTGGGCCGTACAAAATCATTCGCCGCGTCGGACCACTGGACTATGAAGTCATTCCCAACAGAACGACTGCATCACAACGGCGACGCGCACGCCCAGAAATTGTACATGTTGTACGACTGAAGCCATATTACGCTCGTTAAGGAATCTGTGGTGTTTAAACTTTGTGTAATTTGCTTTGTTTTGGAATATCGAGGCGATGCTTTTCTAAGGGGGAAGTAATGGCGCGAAATTTTCAAAACTGTATTTGTTTTTTTTTTGACAGCCGCCGGCATGCGGCCTTATCGCTCTGATTCTGGATCGCGAATAAGTTTTGTATCCCGTGTTTGTTCATGCTTGTTGTCGCGATACGATGCGTTATCATTGTCTTTGTCGCGAACGATGCGCCGAGATCTGTATCGAAGATTCCGATCACTTGCGTATGTTTCTACAATGTTCCAGGTTGTACTAGTAGCAGTTTGGGACGTTATCTAGATTGTTCTGAGCAGCCTTTAAATTGAGCGTTGGCGAGTGTGACGGGCATTCTTTGTTCGACGATCGACGAGCACGATTGTTGCTATCGCCGCCGCCGAGTTGCTTAGTTCTTTTGCGGGTGCAAGTCAGCCCAATAAAAAGTTTCTTCAGTGCAATCATCGACTCTTCATTTGTGTCATCGACCTTGTCACCACCACGTGACAATATACATGTCTAAATCGTGTGTGTATTTAATAATTTGAGGGTGCTTTTACAGCATCTAAGAGATGATGCATCGTTTTGGTTGAGACATTCAAGTACTATAGTTCCTGTAATTTCTTCTTGTTGGACTTACTGAGAGGTGTTGCGTGCTCAGGTGTGTTGGACTTAGGGCTTTTGTATCTCCCCTAACTGGCGGGTGTCTCCAATGCATCGTATATGTCTTGAGTAGCAGGTTACATAAGCTGGCATGGGACCAGGAGTGATACAGGAGACTAATTTTGCCTACTGTGAGTTTATTCAGGCTGATGCCGATAATGGTGGTGACGTGTGTCACTGGTGTTGGATTTATGGCCTGCATATGTGTACAGATACCGCGCGTTTTGTCCATGAGAAGTCATGGGCGCTCTGGTTCAGTGTCCTTTTAGCGTTTAGTGGTTCCTTCCGGGCCGGTAGATAGGCGGCAAAGTAGGTCCTCAAGGTTGAATCCTCTTAAATGCACTCTTCATTTATATTTGGTTGTAGTTACCATTAGTTGCACGCCTGTAACGTTGGAGCGTGGGCCATGTCTGGCCAAGATTTCATCGCAGTCACGCTGGACTTCAGCGCAGTGGATGATGTCGGTGTGTTCGTTATGGAATTCGACGTGAAGCAAGAATTTAGCAACTTTAAACGAGTTTCCTAGTGTGTTGCTAGCGTTCGCGATTGGGTCGTGAGCTCGTGAAGATTGTGAGCCTAGGAGACTGGCCGAGTGTGCTAGCTTGGCGTCTGGTCTGTAAGAATGGACGTTGTGCACGATAATTTACTTGACTTCAGTTGTTCGTTCTCCGGTGTTGCGCCACAAGTCATTAGTGCTGCAAAGTACGATGAAATGTAGAACCTTTTTTTTCCTCTGGCCATGAGGTTTGTCTTCAGTCTTGATGCCACTTTGAAACATGCGGTAACATTAAAGTGCCTGTTCTCCAAAAGTGAACTTCTCGTTGTTTACTTGAACCTTCTCCAATAAGCGCTATTTGTGCGAGTAAATAAGGAGGAAGGTTACCGTGTTCTGTCGATACCTTATGTTGCTGAGGATTCATGCTGAGGATCCATGAGGATCCATGGGCAGATTGGTCCACAGTCAAAACTAACCAAAAGAGAAAAAGAATACCAATTTGTTTTTCATCTCTTCCAGCCTAATTTATATTAGTTTTGTGCACAGACTCCAATCAGATTTTGTAGCTTTTTCCCGAGTGCATGAGATCTGTCTATACTGCAATTTCTGCTAATTTACAGCAGCCTGGTTACGTCGGTAGCAAAGAAATCTCATCGCCAGAATAATTCTAGAGGCAGGTTTGCAACAGGTATGTTTGATTTGTTTGTTTGCTTGCTTTTTTGTCCATGGGACTTAACGTCGCAAAGCGACTCAGTCTCTGAGAGTCGCCGTAGTTGAGAGGCCGTGGATATTTCAATCATCTGGGGTTTTTTAGCGTGCACTGACATCGCACAGAACCCGGGCGCCAAGCTTTTCGTGTCCAACGAGAAGCGGCCGCTGCGGCCGCGATGCCATGTCGCATCCTTGGGCGCAGTAAGCAAGCGGCCTAACTACTTCACTACCACAGCGGGGCGTTTGCAACAGGCGCACTGCACGCGCGCTTACCGTCTACTTGTTCATTGATGACGCATTTGACAAGCAAGCGCACGCGCTCAGATATATGTTCAGCTGCGCAGTTAGACGCGTGACCATATGTAGTCAGACGCGATAGAGGGAACTCGGCGCAGCGGTGGAGACCGGTTAACGGTTTGCGCATGCGCTGTGAGGCTGCATAGGAGACACGAGGCAATACGATTCGGCCCAACGGTGGGACAGGTGCAGCTGGCTGCCATGGTTACGGCACATGGGCAGTTGTGGCCTATGAGAGGCACAGCGGAAATCGAGTTTACTGACCTAGTGCAGCTTGGTCTACCAAGAGTACTTTAACCCAGAGAAGAGACACACGAAGCAAACGAAAGCAGGCACTGGCCTTGCCTCTTCTTCAAAATTTTAGCGCTAACATCATAATAATTAAGTTATTGCATGTTCAAGGTACCTTTACAGAGCAAAATCTTCTTTCGAACCTTAACAAATTTTCTGTTTGTGTAAAATTTGTGTACCTTATGGTTGAATCGTTGCTGTCAGGAAAAGAACCATCTATTACATTCGTTGTCAAGGCTCTTGGTTGTAGGTGTGTGAAACTACCCAGAGTTAAGAGAAAGCTGCCCGCTGAAATTTCTGAGAAAGAAGAGGCGCTCTCCCTCGATGATTTGTTGTCGCGTGTTTTTAGTTATGCTCGTCGTTTGAGCAGCGAATAGCACGCGGAATGCCGGTTATCCTTTCAGAAACCTTTGAAGAGGAAAAAATGATTTTGGACTGGCCGACCGTGCTCTAGAATATCGCTGGAATTGGAGGAATACAATATTGCCTAGGTCACAGGCACGCAGAGCGAGGCGAACCCCTGTGGGGAATCCAGAATTAAACTAAAGCGCTGCGACGTGCCCTAGGAGCTTTCGTATGCTACTACTGGCAAGGGTTCGGGTGCCGCTGATAGGCATTGTTTCCTCACGCATTCCTAAGCACTGGCTTCACGCGAGTTCAGGCCGTCAATGTTGACTGCAAATCATGGTGTTCACACACATCAGTGAGATCATTGTCTTTCAGCATTCGTCATGACATCGATGTGTGCCATTTGCACCTCTTTACGCCTATGCTGAAGGAATCCTGTATATTATTTTGCTGCAACCAATACTTCGTACTATTGATGGGGTATAAACTAACTCGGACTACTCTCGAAATAGTTTATTTTCGCTGTATACAAAGCTTCAAAATACCTTCATAGATGAATGTTTTACCTCTGGAAGCCTCTCCACGAAACTTCACACAATGACAGCTGCAGACGCTTGCTGTCTTTTGGTGAACATAAGACAGCAGTCATTGGTTGCTAGATTTTGGAACAATTCCCTCCTGTTCATTTATTCTATCTTTGTTTTGTGCTACTTTACTTTTATGAAAGTAGACGACTCTTGCTTCGTACTTTGCAGCAGACAGTGAGGAAGCGATCACTGAGGCAGCATCGCCAATTGTTGCACTTGGAAGAGGCCAGACACACGCTAATCTGCAGGAGCTGCGACGTCTTCTGAGCCGCCTATTCAGTGGTCCGGCGCGTCGATTAGAGCTCCCCCTTACAAAAATGGATATTGAATTTCTGTTACCCACGTAATGTGTTTTTGATGAGTCATCAACCACTCAAAGGAGATTCAAGATTAGATGTGTTTTAACATCATATCCGCAGCAGACTTTCCTTTGAGATCACACATGAAGTTTTGTGCTTGGAAAAAGCAACAGTATTTTTGGGTAGGATCTAATGTGGAAATACATTGACTTTATCAAATGAGGAAATGTATACATCACTAAGTGAATATATATTATTTCTTTGTTAACTGCACACTTTCAGAGCATTATGTTTTCATTTCTGATTAGCATATGTAGGATGTTGCCTAAGAAACAATTTTTATGTGTTTTAACATGAGATCCGCAACAGACTTTCATTTGAGATTACGCAAGAAGTTTTGTACTTGGAAAACAAAACAGTATTTTTGTATAGGAGCTAATGTGGAAATACATTGACTTTCTCAAATGAGGGAAATTATACATCACTAAGCGAATGTATATTCTTTACTATGTTTTCATTTCTGTTTAGCATGCACTGTAAAAACAAAAACAACTTTTTGGACATTTGTTTCATTCAAAACACGCTTACACCCTGCGTCTTGGGTGTTTGTGCCATTGCAAATCACTTCTTGCCAAGCGAATGGGTGCTGTGGTTGGACAATATGCTTGAGGGTGTTACGGGCAAGGATATTGTTGTGTACGCAAACCGACGCACTGCCACACCGCCTCCAAGCTAACGGACGCAAGGCCGCTCCATTTCCAATGCCTCCTTGCACCTGCGAGCAGGCCGTTTTGGAGAGACCAGCAGGGTATACCCCGGCCTGCGCCGACGACGACGCGCGGACGTAATCCGAGCCGTGCGTTGACTCGGAACTGGACCGTCCTGGGAGCATGTGCGCGACCAGGGCACGAGAAGCAATGCCTTCTTTATAATGCATGATATTTTGCGTGTTTCTTAAGCTTTCGAGCTCCTTCTTGCTCTGCATATAGATTAGCCGAGCCCTCAGTCATCGCAACGCTTCCCGAAATGTTTAGATACAAATAAGATTTAGTTACCAGTAAAATAGTGGTGGCGCTGCTGCGCTTGCCGGTATTGAAGCTTGGTCGCACTTTTTTTCCTTAAAGGTTCGTGCTACAGCTCCGTGTTCAGCGAAAATTACGCCCAAGGTAGCAACCACCGAAGAGCCAGCGCTGATAAATTTGCCAGCGATGCCAAACTCGACATGTTAAAATGACTGCAGTGGACAAAATAGTGCGCATAGGTATCTAGAACATTAGATGCAAGTTCTAATGGTCAAGAAGTTGTAATTGTTAGAGCAGCCGCAATGGCCTGTACACTTCGAAACATGCTTCGAAACATTATGTCCCAATCTTATGAATGCAGTCCAGACATAAGAAGCAAATACGTTACCGACATTACCAGTTCCCCGAGTGGCCGAGTGGTTAGCGTAGAAAGCTACGGAGTAAGAGGTACCGAGTTCGAATCGCGCCAGAGGTGCAGTTTTTTTTTCGCTTAGTTTTATTTTTTTTATTTTTTAGCTTTTTTTTAATGTAGTTGAGGTGCTTCGCTACGTTTTAGCTTTTACTTTTTATCCAAAAGTGCTCATTGGTCAACACTCATGAACAACACACAAGAAATGCACACATTAGGTACCAACCAGAAACACGGTGGCCAACTTTCTTGTGAAACTCATCAAAAATGCATCAAGAAAATGTATAGAAATGTTAATGTGCATGATGAGGAATGTAATTATCATTTCATCAGAAACTCATTAAGCTTTTTTGTAAGGGCCCAGAGGAGGTTAATGACCCATACGTGGTACCAGCCTATTGGATCACAAAATGGGCGAAGTTCCAGAAGTCTGGACTCGGCTACGAGTTGAGCGACACAAGCCTTGGCGTCCGCTTCATAAACGGCACCCGCCTTATACGCTTTAAAGACCACGTGTGAGTTCATCTTCACCATCTGTTCCTTTTGTTGCAAATAAATATACGGTGGCACCTAAAGATAATACACAATGCTGAACCATCTACAGCTTGTTACAAATGACAATCGCCAATGTGGTCGCGGCTAAACTTTGTCTCGCCATTAATATGATGCACCGAGCAATATAAAAAAGAATGAGAGCATATTCCTTTGTATTAGCTCCCTATTATTTTTAACTGCGAATTCATGTTATCTTGCTGATTCAGTCTGTTTTTTTCTTCGCTTTTCCTTCTCCTTATAGTGGCTCATCTTACGCGCGAACAGTAATATCGCATTACAGGAACATTGTATACTTATTTGAGGCATTTTCAGCAGCCGTGATCAATTTCGTGCAGTTCGTTTTTAAGCAAAGTGCATTATTTCAGCTTTTCCTTCTCATCTGAATCAGGAATTAGGCAGCATTCTCGCATTTTTCGCTCTTTTTGTGCTACCAGGAAAGCGCCATGCGAATCAAGAACATAAAAGGGGAGTTTTCGCTGATGGCATTTTGTTTAACGCCATCTGTATGAAA
>JAJIZL010039790.1:38494-48520 GCA_023969395.1 Amblyomma maculatum
GGGGAGTTTTCGCTGATGGCATTTTGTTTAACGCCATCTGTATGAAAACCGACAAAAGTTTGTCAAGGCCAGATCTTCGTAATTTACAACAGGACTGTGGGCGAATATTTTTTGTGGCTTCCTGTATTTTGTTCTTAAAGGAACTTGACGGCTAGTAAGATTCGAGAGGCGGAACTCACGGCTCTTCATAACATTCTTTATTACCCATGAAGCGCAAAAAGAGCTAGATGACGTCTAATAAACATCTCGGCTAGCCCAAGGCAAAGTCTAATAGAAGTCTAGTCATAGTTGTCCACTAACTATTTTTGACAAGTGGTCAGTGACCCTAGATTTTTTCAACCATGCTACTAGCTGACGAGACGGCGCTCCGTCTAACCTTGGATTACATCAAGCAAGGTTTTATCCTGACTCTACTGGCCATTCAGTGGTCTTAGGTTACACAACGGCCATATTTTCTGTGCCCTTATGCCTTACGGTGGATCAAACATCTGGATATTTTCGCAGGTTAGCTCCTTTGTAATGCTCACAAGCACAGAAAACACAGCCTTTGCACTCACTAAATAGCTGGATGGCTGTCCAATACTGGCACTTGTTAAAAATTCTCATTAACATTTTGCATAAAAAGCATTCAATATGCTATCCCAAAAATAGTGCTGTCCCAAGTGGTTGTGACAAAAGCAGCAGAGACACGCTTCTGTCGCAAGTGATGTAGACTTGCAAAGTTTATGATGGCTGTAACAAATACATGGCAACATTGCGAGCTGACCTGTACTACCAGTGGGAATATTGCGCTGTGTGTAACTAGCCCCATAAGAAAACTAACACTTCGCGTTTTATTTTTGTGAACACGAATTTAATGCCTAAAATTTAGGCAAGAAGGAGTTCTGCACTGAAAACTTAAAGAACACCGATGCAGGAATAGCAAGCCTGAACAATAATAGATGCAGACTCTGCTTCATGTTCAGCACTTGCATCTTGGACACCCAGGCAGTCCACGATGTTAAAGACTGGCACTGGAGGATTGCACTGCATGGCCCTTAGCAAGCACTGCCTTACGACAGTGGAACTACCTGCATTGCCAGAATAGATATGACAGTCGGACGACAGTCACATAGAAAATGAGCTGCAACCAAAAGAGAGACGACAAAATGCTCAAGCAGAAATACACTGACAAAAGTCACCTATGCAAACTCTTCTGGCGTTTGGCTCCTTGAACATGAAGTCTGCTCTTTTATCTCTAAACTATCCCCTTTTCTGGAAACCCCTTTCAGCACATGATATTGAAAAGTAGTACTGACTAAAATGCCAGCTACTGTTTCTTTTACTCTTTCCAAAATACCCTCAGGTAGAACTTTACATAATGGCAGTAGTGAAGCATGGTCGTAAAATCCAGTGACATTAAATTTTAAACTGCCAATTCCATTCAGAAACATGCAATACACAGTGTCATAATTGCTCATAAAAATGCTTAAAGTTTATTTGCACTTCAGTAGGAAAATCACTATTTCGAGCATGTTCTACAACAACAAGCACCATTCTAAATATGTAAACGAAATGAAACTGGCCTTAGAGATTCGCCTATGAAAAGCCATCTGTTGGTGAGGGTAGGAAAATTGGTTTCACCCATTACATGCATACTGTACGGTTGTAAAAACACTGTAAAACTGCTACTAGGCTGCTGCTGAGACAAATATGTATACACAGCAAACAAAAATGGTAAAAGGGCTATTAATAACTATCGCTTTGAGTATTCACTGCTGGGTCATTTTAAAACTTACTGAGGATTGCAGCGCAGCGTAACAGGGACGAGAAGAGAAGAACGCAAACACAAGCATCGACTAACAGCTCTATTCTATATTTCCCTGAACCAGATTACATACGCAGCAGGTTTAAAAAATAGAACCTACACATCACTTTACACATCCGTGGCACGATTATTCCCTTTGCGTGCCGTTCCTCCAATCTTTCATCTCATCACTGGCGTTCAGAAATGACATTTATTTTTGGCTAATGCACACAGAGGGCTTGCTGATACATTTATATGTGCATTTTGAGATTGCCAGAGCCTCTATTATCATCTTTGTGGAGGTGTCCTGATACTTCCGAAGAATAGCTGTTCTGTCAAGGACAGGGGTGCAGTCCTTGCACTGGTTAGAATGTAAGGCAGATTCCCCTGAGCTTGGGTGCCTTAGATTTCATTTATGTTCTTACAATGTTGTGTTCAAGCACTTCACTCTCTAGCCTACGTAGATGTTGCCCCATGACAGGGGAACTGAATACACCACATTGTTTTCATAATTTTTGAGACACGGATGGTGCCTTTTCACGCAGCTGGGTTACATTCGGTGTCGGAATTCACGCCTTTGCACAATTGATGCTGCTTTCTTTTGGATGCAGAAGAGAATATTAACCCCCGCTATATTTTCTTTTTTTTTAATTTGTGTGGTTCCTTATGTAAGCATGGTATCCCAGCTACCTTTCTTTGACATTCATATCTGATGGCTCCCTTTCGCTAGTGTTTAAGTATGCTCTCCCCAACAGCAATTAGGCGATGAGTTGGATATTCAGCTTGCTCCAGACGATGCATTTGCCTCTGAAAGGCTTATTCTTTACGGTTGCCACAACTTTTCAAGAGCATTATGTACAGCGCGAAAAACGAAGACAGGGGAAGAAACATGCAAACAAGCGCTCACGAAGCCCGACTTTAGAATGGCTCTTTACTACCTTCAAGTGAGCTGAGGCATGCAGGGGGACTGGTTTCTACCCTTCGGCTCACAGGCCCAGCAAAAGTGTTGAGAGCCGAAGTATGGCCCTAAATCTACGAACTTAATGTGACCGTCGGCCAGGCGCTCGTGAATCATTGTCAGTGGTCGAAGACAATCTGCAAGCATTGCTAAAGATTCAGACACTTGTGCGTTCACACAACAATTGATGTCGTTGAAGAAAACGAGCATCAACAAACCTAAAAACTTAGTCTCTTCTAAACCTAGCGCATCATTCCTGTATCTTGCGCTCCACGACAGTAAAGCATATGTCGCTCAAGATGGGCGCGACACAAGAACCAATGCAAATCCTTCGTTAAGAAACAGTGTGCTCTCCGAACTGTGGAAAGGTGGAATTCAAGTAAGTTCCAAGCAGCTCCTGAATAACAAGAACAGTTGTGTGAAAACACGAGTGTCCGAAGTTTTAGCATTGTTCGCAGTGTCTTCTACTGTTGACAATGGCTCACGAGCACCCGGCTGATGGCCACGTTAGGTCCTTAAATTTGGGACAGTACTTCAGCTCTCAACACATGTGCTGGGCCTGTGAACCGAGGGGTACAAACCAGTCATCCCGTATGCCTCAGCTCACATGAAGCTTGTAAAGAGCCATTGTGAAGTCTTGCTTCATCGGCACTCTTGAAAAGTTATGTGGGCACCATAAATAAGAAGCTTTTCAGCGACAAGTGTATCGTCTGGATCAAGCTGGATATATAGTTCATCTCCTAACTGCTGTTGTGGACAGCATACTGAAACAAATGGGAAAGGGGCCCACCACAAATGAATCTTGAAGAAAGGTAGCTGTGATACCTTACTTACAAGTGGTATCATACAAATTGAAAAAGATCAGAAATAGAGCGGTCATAGATATTCTTGGCCAATATTAACTGCATCAGTTGTGCAAAGGTGTGAATTCTGACACCAAATATGAGCCTGACTGCGTGATTAGGCACCGTCCGCCTCTCGTAGATTGCAAAGATATGGTGTATTCAGTTCCCCTGCTGTGCGGCAATATCTACACAAGCCAAACAGGGAGGTGTCTGAACACGATTGCAAGAACATAAAAGACACCTGAGGGACCCAAATTTAAGAGAACTTGCCTTACACTGTAGCCAGTGCAAGTGCTGAACCCCTGCCCTTGAAAGAGATATTCTTCGCAAGTGCACCACCACAAGGGTGATAGTAGGCGTTCTGAGGAACTGAAAATGCGTAGATAAATGTGTCAGTAACGCCTCTGTGCTCATTAGCGAACAAGAAATGCCATTTCTGAATGGCAATGATAAGATGCAAGATTAGAGGAATGAGAAACAAATGCGATAATCATGCCATGGATGCATGAAGTAATGTGTAAAATACAGCTGCTAGTCAGAGCTCTTCTTGACTCATCCCTGTTAGTACAGCTCTGCAATCTAGAGTATGCACTATGTTTCAAATAAAATGCTAATTAGAATTAGTAGGCAGCTCTCTTCATTACACCAGAAAAATAGCAGAATTCATCATTAGCCAAAGGGAACGGAGACAAGGAGCCTAATATTCAGCCTGATGCCTGCCCAGATGCCAAAGAAAGTGAACAAATAAAAATGAAATGCATTTGCACCAGCTTACCAGAAACAATCAACACGACTGCCATTCTCTGCTCCAGTCTTAAGCAGGACGCAGCTGTCGCCAAGATGCCTGCATTCATGTAAAAAGAATAATGTACTAACAGCTAATTAATGCACATGAATTAGTTTACCTCATGTATACAAAAATGAAGCCTTGGTAAAGGTGAACTACTATCCAATATGAGGGTTTCTGCACGAATTCCCCATCTCTGCTCCATCTCTAACCAGGAAGATGTCTGCATACATGAAAAAATTATGAGGTGATCACGGAAAGTTAATTAATGCATGAGCCTGCATACCTAGTGTAAACAAAAATAAACGCCTGCTACAATTGTCCAACATAAATGTTTCAGCATGAATTGTGTGACCTGTGCACACGGTGATCCTGTTGCATTGCAGTACATCATTGTTGGGCATCTATCCATCCTCTTGGAAGCTGGAAGTCCCAAATAAAACAAAAATAACTGAGAAAAAGTGAAAATGAACACAACACTTAATAAATACCAAACTAGACTCTCTAGCACTTTTGCAGACCACGGAAGACTGAGCAACTAGCATGCATTTCAGCAAAGTGATGTATCCTTGACAAGTTAACAGGCAGATACTAGAAAGCATTAAAGCATTGAACATCACAGGTAGCCAGGTCTCGAATATTACTCGCCATAAACACACAACTGCCCTCTGCTCATAACTGGAATATGACGCCAGCATCTTTCTTTGCTGACACCCTGTTTAACTTGCTATGACCCCTTTCGCAAACATTTCACCCCAAAGAGCCGAACACCAGGCTGGGGGAAAGCTTGTACCCATTGAAAAACCGGTGGGTACGCGGCGGCACCAGGGATCGAACCTAGTACCTCCCGAACACGAGGTGGATGCTCTACCACAATGCCACGCTTCGGTAAAAAAAAGGGCCACAGAATGCGCTTTTGCCGCGCGAGGCGGACTCGTTGTCAGATGGCGGAACGAATCATTGCCACATCGGCGCAACTCTTTGCGCCGTGACACCTTTTCCCAAGCATTTCAACCTAGAAGAGCCGAGCACCAGGCCGGGGGAAAGCTTGTACCCTTTGAAAAATCGGTGGGTACCCGGCGGCACTAGGGATCAAACCCAGTACCTCCCGAATGCGAGGCGGAGGCTCTACCACAAGGCCACCGCCACCACATCTCCACTGGATGCAGTATTCTTTATTTTATTTTAATTTTATATTCAGCAATGTTTTACATATTCTTTTTAGGTCTGCTATACTTAAGGTGAACAAATCCAGAACACATTTTTAATGAACTCCCACCATGCAAAAAAAAAAATCTTTACGGAAGCAAACCTGACTTGTTCTCTTCATTGGCCGTAGTACAGCACATACGACTGGAGTGAGGCAGGGCCATCTGACGTCAGTAACTATTCCGAAATATTTTCGCAATACTTCAATTCTAGAGTGCAGCAGTTCATTGTACTTGTGCAGTTACCAAATGGCACTTTTATTAGCTCTGTAGTATACTGCCTTCTCACTTTTTTTGGCTTAAAAAGTTAAATGCTCATGAAGAATCTAAAAGCATATTTTGCCTATGATTAAGTAGAAGAGCTATGTCAGAATCGTTACTCTTGTTTGACCAATTATTTTCAAAGAACTAGTACAGAATGGAATAAGCTTATTAACGGTGAAACCTTACAGCAATATTAGGATTCATTTACAAGAAAAGTTTTATGGTAGAGGTGTATTGTATTATTGAGTTTTACTTTTCATTTTGTTTAACAAGTATGTGTCACTGACTGGCTGTGATAGCCATAGTTTGCGTTTCTTTCAAATAATTTTCCCTCTGTTTGCTGCCAAAGAGGAGTTTATTACTGTTGCTTCTGATTTTCATCTGGACATTTAATCTCCTGTACTTCTATTTCTTCTCCTTATAATCGCACACCTAGGCTGAGAAATCCCATGTGTAACTGTAGCATTCTTAAATAAGTAATAAATAAATGATCTGGGCATTCCAGACTTTGATAAACACTATAACACTGTGAACAAGCTTACCCTAATCATGAAGGCTGGGCTTACAAATCACTATAAAAAAACAAGTGAGGAATAAATTATGACACACAGAATAAAGTACCTATTAATTGTGGTGGTCAAACGTGTCGGGGCAGCTTTCGAGCCGAGCCATAACTGCAGAACATAGGTCCATGTCTGATGCCGAATACATGTCGGATTTTTCCAGACAGCCTCTACAAAAGACAGAATATAGCATTATAAACTGTAGCATTCCAGACTTTGATAAACACTATAACACTGTGAACAAGCTTACCCTGATCATGAAGGCTGGGCTTACAAATCACTATAAAAAAAACAAGTGAGAAATAAATTATGGCACACAGAATAAAGTACCTATTCATTGTGGTGGTGAAACGTGTCGGGGCAGCTTTCGAGCCGAGCCATAACTGCAGAACATAGGTCTGATGCCGAATACATGTCGGATTTTTCCAGACAGCCTCTACAAAAGACAGAATATAGCATTATAAACTGTAACATTCCTTGATATTTGCTTAAACCAGGCACCAAAAATATGCAAGAAACGGAGCAAGATACTCTCGTAACATACAACGCCCATAGTGAAAATCAAAATTCCGAATGACTTATCAGCTCTGACTACTCCCTTTCACAAACAGCTTTTATCATGCAAAATATGAACTGCATTCAGTTATCATGAATTGCTCAGTCTGCTTTTCTCAATTGTGGTGTGCTCGTTACGTGTGTTAAGCCCACTGTTCACCTTGACTGCACAATTGACTGACAAAAGCATTACTAGCTGCAATTCTGCTCCTCTTCTTGCATGCTTGATATACCAATAATCCCATTTTAACACAGCGAACCGGAGCTCCAGGCTTCACTCGTGCTTTCTGTTCTTAAGCCACACTCGGCAATTGAGCGTCTGAGACATGCTGCAGCGATGTGGAGTTATGCACTCCACATCGCTGCAGCATGACTGAGACGCACAATTAAAATCTTTGACGTTTCGTGCTGCAGAACTCATAACAACAAAAAAGAAAAAGCCGAAATATATTCAAGGTTTCTCTTCAATCATTGCGAGATGTGCAAAATCGTCGATATTTGAATATTTGGCTCTCATTTTTGTTATTTTGTTCTGTTTTAGTTTTCTTTTCCACCCAAATTCACACTCGACATCCCAGATTACACTCTCCGCTTTACCTCATCAATTCGTGGAGCTGTGTTTGCGGCGGAGGAGCTCTGCCTGCAGCTCTTGCATTGCATTGTGAGCAGAAAGCGCAGACTACGCTCTGATGCGATGCAATTACTTCCCCATATCTGTGCGCGTGAGCCTGGCGACAAGAAGGCGATGGGTTGAGCTCTGACCTATGTTGTGTGCGGCTTAATCTGTGAAACTCTTAGTCCTGTCGATTATCTTCTCAGGTTCCCGAACCAGAACCGTCAGACGGTCCGATACCATAGTGTCGATAATCGACCTCCGGTTGTGCGAAGACGGCATAGGTTCAAATTCCACCTGTAGCTTTCTCTGCACGAGTCATTCAGTCTTCAATCAAGAAATTATTCCGCCCAGCGGCATCATCCTCTTGCATATGACGATGGCACCACTAAGTGTTCTTTGTTTGTGCCAAAATTCTTTCTTACATCACTTGAACCCTGCCAATGACCGGGTCTATTGGTGGAACATGGGGCACGCCTTCGTCCAACAGTGGATGTAGTCCGGCTTACATTATTTTGCTTATTCGGCGGATCTGCCTACGCCCTGCTCACATTGATAACAATAAAGCTTACGTGGATATAAATAAATAGCATATATGTAGCGTGTGCTATATTTCGTGGGTCATGGACATCTATTTAGCAACACTGGATATCCGCATGGTCAAGGCGACTTGAGGAGGAGCAGATCAGAAGCAGGAAATTTTAGCGGAGTAAAATAAAGATGAGTTAGAAGTGGAAGGTGGAATTAAGTTTGCGGGCTTCGCCCAGGAACGAAGTGTTCATCGCGGGTACACTGTCGCGGGGGAGATTCCGAAGGGGGCACCAAGGTCAAGGGGCAGCTTGACGCTGGCTGACGACTTAGTGCTGCCTGTCTCTGGACTACAAAAGGACGGCATCGACTACGCGGTGCTCCAAGTGCACGTTGTGCCAACTATACCGCTGACGAAACACTCACCCATATCTTGTGGGGGTGTGTGGGGCTCGAGGGTACGCGGGCTGACTTGACCGCCGCTTACAGGAAACTCGGGCTTCCTTGTTCCACACTGGAAGAGACGCCTTTTCTCACCGGACCTCA
Organism: Amblyomma maculatum; assembly: GCA_023969395.1. Classification (NCBI taxonomy): domain Eukaryota; kingdom Metazoa; phylum Arthropoda; class Arachnida; order Ixodida; family Ixodidae; genus Amblyomma; species Amblyomma maculatum. The sequence goes on from JAJIZL010039790.1 coordinate 47,148, forward strand.
AAGCCTTGTGTGTATGTACCCTTTGTGCCCTACTGACTTTTCCCGGAAAGGTGAACCTTCGATAGAAACTGTAGAACTCGTGCGCGTTCACTTCATAGTGCTCCCTCTTGCCTTGCCCATTTCCCGCCCTGACCCGCCTCCCTTCCCGTATCGTCTTTCCCAGCCCGTCCCCCTGCACAGTGCCGCTGAGGTGGCTCTAAATGAGCCAGTTATAGATCTGCTCTCTCCCATTCTCCCATTTTTCCTACCCCAGCCCCACCTGCCAGCAACTCCCTGTCCTGCGGCAAACCCCCTTGATTAACTACATGTTTTATTTTTTTACGTTGCCTTTACTTGCGGTGGGGTCTTTCCTGCTTTCTACGCTTTATTCGAAATGTTCTTTGACTTCCCGCTAAAATATCTTCCTTTATTTGTTATAGGCGTCGCTTTATTTTCAAAGCAGCTATTGTGAAATGAAGGGTGCAAGATCGCTGGCTTACTTCCTGTATTCAAGTGTTACGCAGACATGTTACACGCAGACCCTGCTTGCAAAGGTAGGGTAACACGGCCCGCTGGATAACCTATTTGTGCGAGAATCAAATTCCCACAATACATAAAATAATTACATGCTTGTTCACTGCAGCTTAGCCGCTATATTATTACGTTGATCACAACTGACTTCCGGTATGCGCACCCTTTTTATTTCAAGGTCATGCGCCACGCTTCATAGAGCTACGATCATTAGGCGAGAAGAGTCACAGTCTAATAAATTAGGTGAATGTGATGGTGTATAAATAGTAAGTTTTTCAAATAGGAGCCATCATGACTGCGTGAAACATTGCGCCGTGATAAAAAAAAAGTCCAACACAAGCTGCAGTATTGCCATTGCCCGAAAACAGCAGAAACGGAAGTTCGTGGTGCGTCACTAAAAAAAAAATCCAAAACTGCAAAAAGCAATTCACTGAAGCCATATGCTTCGTTGAGAATTAAATGCAGTACATAAACTAAAATGTATACGCAGTAAAATAGCTTTCTGGGATAAAATGACTTGAAGTGCTCCGCCGATCTTGCCAGTTGCGTTCGTCGCGCCATCTTTAGTATCAAATTAACAAGAATGCATTTCAAGGCTATAAAGGACCTCAGTGGCGCCGCAATGGAAATAACATTACTTATCTCAGCAATAACACATGTATTGCAATCCTATGAGCGAAATTTTTATTTTCTTTAATTCACACTATTCAAATAAATTACATCTTTCGTGGGGTTTGTTTTCCTTTACGCTGCATACCGTGATGTTTTCGATTCTTAATAGCAGCAAAATCAGCCGTGAACACAGCCAGGAGGTGACGGTATGACAACGGTTACACTATGCAATTACCTTCACCGTAATCACA
>JAJIZL010039791.1:0-24162 GCA_023969395.1 Amblyomma maculatum
TTCTGGAGAATGCGGCTTCAAAGATGTCATGATAACATATGTCACTCTGAAATAAAGAGCACAGTAAAGATAATCTGTTTGACATGTCTACTTAGGCAACTGTGAAAGAGCCCTCGACCTGCAAACGTTGTATAAACTGCCGCACAACAAACGATCAAGCGAATCGCTAAAAACTGCATGCAAAAGCAGCAGTTGAATAAAGTTGTGATGCACCTTTCCAACAGACAACACTGGTTATAGGCCAGGTAATACGCTTTGCCATTCACCTCTCAGTTGCCTCTAAGAATTGCGGCGTTTCGAAAATCACTTTCTCTGTTATGATCAGAAAGGTGTAGTATCTAAGGAAACAATTCAGTAAAATACTGGAGAAATGAACGTAGATGAGTGAGCTGTATCTGAAAAGGTGCCCTTAGTATAGGCTATGAATTCTGGAAAACTATGAGCCGATAGTTGCATTTGACCAACACAGATATAATACTTCCAAAACTTGCGTGCTTAAGACGTTGCGACGAATAAGGAACTTCAACCATTCCTAAGTAACTGTCTCCTTTGTGACATTCATTGCACAACGCATGAACAGAGAAATGTCTTCGGGTGAAGAAGGGGTTGTGATCAAAGCATAGGGAGGCATAGAGATGTTTGCAGTTCACGGAAGAAAAATTTACGCCCACGGATAACACAAAGTACTATACGAGTCTTTGCTAAATCATTTATACCAAAAAATGCAGTTTCTCTGCTTTCGCGTATGGATTAAAGCACCATGATGGAGTTTGTTTATTAGCTTTACCTCTTTAAAAAAATCAAAAATAGAAGGAATTGCGACAATGCCATTCTCTCCTAGCAAAAGACTTGAATGAAATCAAATGTGTTTATTATAGAAATAAATAAAATGTTTCCTCTGATTTCCTCATATTTCGTGCATGATATTAAAAAGTGGTTTACTGTCAGTTGCTCATTGCGTGTCTCACATGTAGGTTTTTCTTGTGCAAGGAGTATGAAGTTGTGTGCGAGATGTGTATGTCTAATGCGGAGGCGACACAGAATCACTTCAAAAAAGAGCTCTTTATGAGTCGATGACTTCCATTCTTAAACTATAGGCTTTACTAAGTGTAGCTTGTTATTTGTTTCATTATCCCACGAAGCCTGCCATTTAGCTCTTAGTTTAGTCATTATAAATTTTGTGCAGTATTTACGGGGTATGTTGACGTGATCTATTTCAGTGGTATGTGCGCATGATGCACATTCGTCCGCTTTTTCATTCCCCCTGATCGCCACGTGGCCGGGGACCCAGCATATTTTTATAATCTGATTTTTTTTTTTTTGCTTTTACTACATTGTGGATGATATCTCTAATTAAGGACTCCATTGCATTTTTGTGGTGCAGTGCTGTAATTACACTTAAGGAGTCAGAGTAAATAACACTTTATGTTTTCTTTCATAATTTGTTCAACCGCTACAGAGACTGCATAACATTCCGCAGTGAAAATTTATCAGCATTCAGGTAGTCGCACTGTTTGTTCCAATTTTTCGTGAATGCAACATGCTGTATATTGCTTGTATGCTTCATCTACTGCGAAAAACTCCTGTAATATGTGTTCACGTGGGGTTTGCGTTTTATGAAAGCATGTTAGCGTGAATTTGCATATATCGGGAAAGCTGTACCATGGCGGAAGTAGGTTAGGTGTCTGTGCAACATTCGGATGAGCATCCAGTATTTCAAATCTCTGCATATTTCTTCAAAGCGAAGGATTAGTGGTCTGACAGCATGAGATTTGTTACTGAAAAGTTTTCTGGATGGTGCTGTTGTAACGACAGTTTGGGAGGGACCTTATTTTTAATACGTACGCGCAGGTAAGCATCCTTCTATATTCAAGGGGCGGTAAATAAGATTCTACATACAGATTACTTACGGGGGACGTTCTGTATGGCCCGGCTGGCAGTCCAAGGCCTAAGCTATGCACTGGGTCCAGTCTTTTTATGGTCCAGTGGAGCCATAGACAACGGGTTTCACTGGAAAATATTGGGTAATAGCGGTAAATTCATGTTCTCACCCCCACCGTCGTAGCCGCCTTGGACTCGCTGAAGACGTTTCCATTGAGTTGACGATGGCAGTGTAGACAATGCTCAATCTTCCAGTGGCGTTAGGTTACCGCCTGAGAAGTTCGAGTCCAACATTGGCTTCCATGAAAGACACCCACACTGCACGAGATAAATGAAGCCAATGTTGTCCAAGTCGATCTTACAAGAACTTGACCAATAAAGCTTAGAGTTGCGTCCTACCACAACATACGACCTGTTTCGCATTTATCCTTCATGTAAGCGCGAACTTGTTGCCCAGGGTTGACCCATGATCAAGAGACACCGCAATAATACCAAATACACCAAACCATTTCAGAGGCTGAAACCTGCACAATTGCATAATTTTTGTGCGTGCATTGAGGCAGAGTTCAGACGGTGTTGAATGTTGATATTTTTATGCCACCGTATACAACTGGGGAATGCTACTGTGACGTGTAATTTTCCCTTATATGGAAACCAATCAGGTTTAAAAACCACTTTTATTATTTAAATTATGATTTCCTTCACGCCTATGCATTGCTGACACTACCAGGCTGCTCAGGCGAAGCCCTCTCTATTGAGGGAGTCATCCTCACGACCACTTCCGGAGTGTGACGTACTCATAACAAAACAGTCAGGTTAAAAACATTCTGCAGCATTGTCAAGCTCAACAGCCGGCAAAGTGTTTGCACAGCATAACAAGTGTGGCATGGCGCGAGGTGTAGTTCATGCAAACTAGTGCATTAAAAAACCAAATACATGTCACTCCTATACTGAGCTCCTTCGTATACATTAAATATTAATTATAGCAATTCAAACAAAATATGACAAATAATTTTCCGGACGAGCAGAATAAGCCCTGCACAAAAAATGTAAGGATTAGACTGGTGATTGCAGCAAGAAAGTACACACCAGAGATAAACCTTCTTGAGCTGACATGAGTTCATTATCCTAGTGCAGAGTTCGCTTTTCCTTCAGTCCGAAATTGCTGCGCGCTACTTATTAAACAATTGTAGAAAAAGGGCAACTGAATGCGCGCTAGCGCGATGAAATGAATAAACGACTGCCATTCGAGACAATCAGCAAACCTCCGAGGACTTACGGTGATTCCATAATTGAAATGTATGTGCTGCCGGAACTGGGCAGCAGTTAATAAAATTGAAATCATCCAGATATCTTATTTCATCTGTGTTTCATTTCAACTCCAGTACACTGACCGCCTATTTTTCCCGATTTAAACGAAAAGGCATACCGACTGGAAAGCCGCACTTGGCCAAGCATGTGAGCATCCTTTGACCACCAAACGTGGTAAATTACTCCGTGATCTGGTGCCGCATACTTCTCTGAAATTACTGAACTGACCGGTTTGTGAAAGGCAGGCTAGCAACGGGCGCAAGCAAAGGCCGAAAATCACGAGCCCCTCCGTCGCGTGTCCGCGTTTTGGAGGCCCAGCTAGCTTCTTCGCTCTGTTCTCCAACAGCGAAATGTTTCACTAGTAAGACCCCGAGTAGCCGCTTCCTGCCTGCGTGTCGCATAATACTCGCCCCCTTCCCAGATCTGTCTTTGTCTCAAATAAATGATTCGTCATGGCCTCTGCTGCCCCACCTTTGCCGGATAGGTTTTGCATTAGCTGTAAATATAGTTAAGCTCAAAACGACCACTCTGCCTTGGACACCTTCGTATAACAGTCTAGAGGCCCAGGGGCATTTCAATCCAAGTAACCATTTGTTTAGTTGTAGCAGAGGGCTGCTGATATTTGGAGCAGGATACGAGTAACCGTGCCGGAGGTCGAGAGCCACGGGAACCGGGGAACTATCCCCAGTGCCTCTGCGCTCCGGCTGTTGGTACAACTTCATCACCATCATCATCCGTCAGACAAACCTACTTCTGGGAAGAGGCATCTCCCCTGTTCTTCCATTTTATCCGGTACTGAGTTACCTTTATCCACGTGAATACTGCAAACCTAACCTGAGCCTTCCACTTAATTGTCTGCTGTCCAGCTAGGCTTACCTTCCCTCGAAATCCAATTCGTTATCCATAGACACCACTGGTTTTACCCTTACAGGTTCTTTTCATGTCCTGCCAATGGCCAATTACTTTTCTTGATTTTGAATCGAATGCCAATATCTCGCGTTATACATCGTTACCGACTCCCTAACCGCTTACAGAAACTACAAGCGAGGCCGGGTTCCTCTCATGACCTGTGAAATGTTATCCAAAGCAAGACACCAGACTTCAGACAAATAAGTAATATGGGAGCCTGGTAATGAAGAGTTTGAGTGAAACGAATGCGCACATCTCAAAGCTCGAGTGTTCTTTTCCCGGTATTTCTCATCATTACCCTCATGTGACCACCCCCAGCCCGTCAATACATACCGCGAGATACTGGATCACGTCCGCTTAGCGAGGCAAACATACCAACAACAAATGTTGCAAAATATCAAAGAATAATTAGGAGGGGGCCTTATTTGCTACTACGTACACTCTTCAAAAAGCGGTGTAGCGGCCTGTAATTTAAGCCGTAAACCCTTGCACCACCTTGTTAAACCGTGCAAAACAATTTTTAACGGACCTTTGGGTCGTATAACTAGGTTCAAATCTTGATTAAACCCCAGCCACTTATTCTGCACTGATGTCAAGGAAGTTTAGGCGATGATGTCGGAAGCTAGGCTGCAAAATAATTTCAGCTTAAACGAACGACTCTTATGAAGCCTTTTCACTGCGGTTGTCGAGCTTATCGCTGCTCGGGAAACGGTCGGTGATACCAGGATCTAATGCATGTATACGGTAATGCCGAATAGCGATATGCGCGTATCACAAAATCCAAATTTAGAATGCTCTGTTACATTTTCCAGTTCTACACAAAATGTTTATGTTCACACTGCATAGGAAGTTTGGCGCTGCGCAAAAAACGTCTAACCATACCAATTACTGCGCTATTAATTCAGATGCGAGCCACTTCTAAACCGGGATGTATGAAACTTTCGATTATATGATCGTAAGGGTATATAATAAAACGTACACAGCTTACATGGCTTTTCTTGTGATCTCAGTCAGAAAGTACCCACCACTGGGAAAACCACGTGGGTTGGGGGGGGGGGTGCCGGCAGAAGGAATTTTTCTGGTGAACATACGGCTCTTCCCTCAGGCCAAAAGTCCAACCAGCGTCTAATTCTTATGCAGCTACAGGCACTACTGACTACACATCCCTGCGTCATGTTAACATTCTTTTTTCCTTTTATGCGACTCGTCCTTTCAGCCCAATGACCAGACTGTAGTGCCTCATGTAGCAAAGCATATGAGCCTCTTTTGACACCCACGTGTGTCCTATTATAGTCCTGGACTACTTTGAGAGAGAGCAGTACATATAACATGCACATGGCGTCACTGATCTGGCATACTTTTTTGTTTGTTTGTGTGGTTTAACGTCCCAAAGCAACTCAGGCTATGAGAGACACAGTAGTGGAGGACTCCGGAAATTTTGACCACCTGATAATGCGGCGATAATTTCGAGACGTACAGTGTGCGTCTGGCAGAAGCGAAGAGTGACAGAAAAAGCTCAACTCACATTTTCTCGTGAAAAACACCGATGTGTGTGGTGTGGGTGACAGAATATGTGACAAGTGGTAGGCGTAATGCAAATGTTCACTTAATGAGCATGACAGAGTCGGTACAGTGCACAATCGGCATGTAAAACGCGAGTTTCGAATTTTTTAAATAATTATTGATGTAATCACAAGTGACTCTGCTGTCGAAAAGTGTTGGAGAAAAAAAAAAAAAAAAAAACGGACCAGCTTCGTTTGGTAGGTCTATGTCCCAAAGGGGTTCGGGCTACGGATGATGTGTCATATCTGCATGTGGCGCTCGGTCCGATCGCTGTGGATAGCTTTTTGAAAATGACATTTCGGAAATTATGACCTCCTCTTCTTCATATGAACTAATTTATTCATTCCCTAGGCCATGCCTCAACTTTATAAGGCGCATGCGCGCCGAATAAATTGCATCACTGTTCATTTTTTTTTCGTTTTCTCAAAAACAATTTTAACGGTTTGCTAGTTAACAAAGAGGATATCTTTTCATTAAGAGCAGATAAACGAACATTTTTTGCAGCATGCCGCTCAGTTACTAAGCTATACAATGTTGGGAACATATTTCTTTTTTTACAACACATTGCGCGCTGGCGCAAACGCATAGTTAAAGAACTATGTATACAGTTTGTTGCTGAGGGCAACAAACTGGATTACAAGGGAAGGAAAGCGTAGCAGGGGCCGGCAGAAAATTAGGTGAGCGGATGAGGTTATGAAGTTCGCAGGGGTTAAGTAGAAGCAGCTCGCACAGGACCGGGTTAATTGGAGGAATATGGGAGAGGCCTTCGCCCTGCAGTGGGATGATGATGTAACTGCTTTCAAAGCATCATTGCGTCCGACCTGGCCCCGCCATAAAGCTAAGTGGCAGACCTTGTGAAGCAGCATGTCCGGCTCCCTCAGTGCTTCCATCATTTTGCATCGATATGCGCTTGCGTCAGACGCAATGTTGCTTTAAATCAATGAAGCTAGAAGTGAACGACGTTACACTACAATTGAAATATTTGCGTCAGCGTGCACATGACCAAGTTTTGTGGCGTTTATACACATATCGATATAATGTGATTGTTCCAATAAAGCCCTGTGTTTTTTATCTCCGGCTTCTCCTGACCTGAAGCTTGAATCTTAGATGCACTGCGTGTAACATAATAATAATGGGTTCACAGGAAAGAAAAGGCGCAGTGTCTGTCACACTTGTTCGGTGGACACCTGAATCACGCGGTAAGGGAATACCGCAATATTTTTGGGATCCTAACAGATATCAGAAAAAAAATTCCTATGGACTTTAGCGACTAAAGCAATGAAAGGCGAAATCCTGAGGTCTCTTCTTTTCTAGCGTTCCTGCCATCCGCAATTCCACACTTGAATGCGCGCCAAGGAACGCCACGCGAGATTCAGCGGAATACCGCAATCCTGTCTTTAAACGGAGTCGAACCTCCATCCTGAGAATCCCCAGCAGAGTGCTTGAACTGCGCCACGCCAGGGATCGTGAAAGGCATGTCATAATTTTTATCTGTCGTGAAGACAACAGAGTGAGAGGTAGGCGCCTTTCTTTCCGATAAACCAATCATAGAACGATTCTGAACTTCTATGAGTTAAACAGAACGCAGTTAGGGGTGCGCGATCTATCGTGTGCAGCAGCAATGCGCCGGCTCCCGCATTTCTCCACTGCAGATTCTACAGTGCTCTCGGCACGTTTGCACCATGAGTCAGAAAGCATTTCGCCTTTTTCTGAAAAAGGCGAAATCCGAAGGCGAAAGGGGGTATCCGAAGAAAATTTCCGAGATCACTTCAGAGTCTTCACTGCAAAAACGCGTAAGCCTAAGCGTTTCTGTACTGTCCGTGAGAGGTGTCAGCGGGACTCCGCGAGTGACTGATACTGGGTCTTTACTTTCGTAAGCCTTTGCTTTGCTTTCCTTTTTAGAGCGCAGCTCTTAGGCGCCCGTTCCTCGGTTTTGCGGCGTCGGTGTTGTCCCTCGTAACCAGCTCTACTTTCACTCCCACTTTCCTTCCTTCCCTTCCGGCGCGATTCAGGTGTCCACAGATGCAAGAGTGACAGATACTGCACCTTTCCATTCCTTTGAACTAATTATGAAAGGCCCGCTTCAGAGCTGGAGTGGAAGACGTGACAACACATGGTACACACTGCTAAGATTTCATGAATAATGCGAGCGCCCACACTGAAATGTAGGGTAACTTGTGCAGTAATCGAGAATTGACACACACACAGAGAAAAGCATGATATTTTGCGGTAGTTTACGTATATAAAGCTAGTTTGATAGTCCGCATCTCAAGCCAATCGTCCCTTCGCTTTCAAGGAAGGCCTAGCCCGGATCTTGTCAGTCTTCATTTTCCTTTAAAACATATATTGCTATAAATTCAATTATACACTTCATAACTTTAGCTACAGCGTTTTCAAGTCAGGTTAACATATTTGCGAAGATTCTTTCTCCTCATCTGCAGCTTTTTGAATTAGTCTCTTCGCCACGCAATGTTTCTATGGGCCCATGCGCTGCCTCCCGCAACCTCCCGATAAGTTAATTGCTCTCTTCAATTCTCCGACCACAAAGCTTCCTTCATGACAGTCAAGAACTGTTAGTGAAGTGTTTCTCGAAGGAATATGTGTGAAAAATAAAATAGTTGTCTGTAATAGTACATACATGCCTTGCTAGAAATCTTTGATTCAATCTATCGAAAAGGTGAAACAGCTGACGAACTGCACTCGAATTTCGCATTAGGAAGTAACCTAATCGTAAGCAAATTTTTTCTATTAGCAACTAGTTCTTCCGCGAGTGACAGATACTGGACCTTTCCTTTCCAGCAAACTCCTTAAGTGGCTCGAATTAAGTTTCGATGTTGGCGAAAAGAAGAGGCGTCCGTGTGCTGTGCGATCCGGAGGCCTTCCGGATCCTTCCGGAGGCCTTCACTACGGCACCCTTTTCACACTTTTCGTTTTCACTCCCATCATCCTCGCTTCCTTCCGACGCGGTTAAGGTCTCCACAGAACACGTGCGATGGACACGGCGCCTATTATTTTTATGAAGCAAATATTACTTTTCCCTAATTAAACCACATCAACCATTTTGTCCCTTGCACGCCTTTCCTTGACGCTCTGTCATATGGTACCATTCTTTGTTCGATATACCAACTAGTTCCCCTTTCACAGCGACGACGAAGTCATGTCAACGCTAAACCTGCCTACATAGTCGTACAATGCTTACGATTTAATAAAGGAACATGCGCAGCTTGCCACACAATGTCCTCAACGATACAGCTGCTATTATGAAAAAAAGAACATTTCCGCAGTGTGAAATGCTTACAAGAGGCGTGCGATATACTCTCTGCAGAAGCAACGCAGTGCTCCCAGAAAGCTTTCTTCGACACACCGCGATCACAACTACTAAAATGACATCGACAGCTTTTCGGCTGAATGTATCAGGTACTCGTCAGAGTAGAGTATTGACACCCCACTCGTAGCAAACGAAGAGCTGCGCATGTGTCTCTCCTTCTCTCAGTCATTCGCGTCTCCGGCCTCGGTGGCCGCTTTTCGATGGAGGCGAAAAGCAAGGCGCCCGTGTACTGTGCGATGTCAGTGCACGTTGAAGAACCCCAGGTGGTCCAAATTTCCGGAGTCCTCCACTACGGCGTCTCTCATAGCCTGAGTCGCTTTGGGACGTTAAACCCAACAAACCAAACCAAACCTTCTCAGAAGCATGGAGTGCGCACGAACATTCTTAAGGTCTATTCACACTCATTTCTCAAAAGTTCATTATACTTACCGGATAGTCCAAATATCTTTCCAATCTCTTCCCAGCTAGGCCATATCCTTCTCCCTGCCTATGAATTCCGGGTGCCGTTTGTTGAAAAGGTAGGGCTATTCTTTAATTGCATTGAGAAGGTGCTCGATCGAGTACTCCGGGACCTCGCTGATTGGTGAAATTGTTTGCGACTAGTAGTCGCGTGACTAGAAATTCGAGCAGTGCCCGATCGGCCCGCGGCAGTCGCTTTTCAACCGATGCGACCATTTGCGACTGTCGCTTTTCGACCAAAACGGTCGCGCGACCGCTGCTAGTCGCAAGTGTGAACGGGCCTTTATCCGCATCATGTTTGTGGCTCCAGTGGTCACGCCGAAAATTCGCGCCAAGGTGGTGCGTGTCATTAAGGATATCATAGCGGTTTCTCCTCACCTTGTGTGCAACGGCCGAACATAGATCACGCCAGATCCTGTGTCATTTCGCCGCCTCGAGGTCCTGATTGAACTCGATCGAGGGCACCCTTGGATTCCATGGAGGCCGTTCGGACTAGGCCGGAGGAGAGGGGAGGGTAGTTAAGAGGGTTGTTGTGGAAGAACACATCTAGGGATGCCATAGGGGCCATGGTTAAAAACCGTAATGTATTCAAGTGTAAAGAACGGCATTTATATTCACATGCAATTAAAGCTAACAAGAAGATATTACGTACAGAAAAGGACATGACTGATATTATAGGTTTGAGAAATAAATGCAGGGCGTATACCAAGAAAACAAGAAGACGAAGGAGAACGAGAATATGTTCTCTACTTCGCTTATATCGGATTCTTCAATTACATCTACTTTTGCATTTGCATTACATAAGTCTTCCCTTACGTTTCGGCCTTTCGTTTAGCCTTAATCTGCAGTTATGTCCAAACCTACCACTTTATATCAAAAGTTTTGTTTTTTTTCTCAATGCCGTTACTTGAAAGCCACTTTTCTGCGCAAGTGGATCGCAAATCATGGCCGACATTATGACAAAGGCATCAGCATTTATACATTTTTTATTTATACCATGATAGCGCTAAGGACCCCGTCTCGCATAAAGGCCGGTGTCGGCGTTGGAACATGAACATTATAAGAATGAAACAGAATTGTTTTGCGGAAACTCGCAGAGTTGAACATGGTTGCATGGCAGTGCCAGGCGAACAGGCAACCATTCCGCCACAGAACCCCACTGCTTCCGTCCAAACGAAGATGAGCCTAATGCATGCATTAGCTTATGACTGTTACCTGATGTTTAGGCGAGTCGTTAGAAAGAAAAAAAATTGGCTGTGGTTTACCTCTTGTTAAACCTGGTAGACTAGTGAGAGCTAGATACCTCTTGCTGCGCTATGGTTTCGCTTGAAAGTAAAACAGACGGTTTAAGTAACATCTTGAACTTTATTTAGGCGGGCGGCCTCTGCTCAAACCTCGGCGTAGCGGTGAAGCGCGTGGAGTGCACACCATCAGCAGGATATGATGTCATTCCGCGCATGTGCACAGCTGGCGGAGCGGTGGTGCTACGGCTCAGGGCACAGCCACGCTGGCCTCATCAAGTGGCTGGCGTAGCGTAGCTAGCGCTAAGATAATTACTAAAGCAATAGTTATTCGAGTAGCAAAGAATATGTCCGCTTTGCCCCTTCGAAGCAGGGCTTACTGGGAAATTCCTTAAATCGTACGGCGCTGTCGGGACAGATGAAATGAGCCGACGTTCTGTTCAAAGCCTTTAGGCCGACTATACATGGAGCGATTTTCCTGCGGCAAGCCTGACGTTTTCAGATGGGAAAGAGGGTTGACACCTGAAGGTGTCATGCCTCAGGGTATCGCATAACTTATCAGCCCATCATTACCCGTTCAACACCTCCGGCAGCCCCAGCCCCTTCCCCCCCCCCCCCCCCGGGACAAATGGGGACTAGGGGAGTTACACGACGCTAGATCATGCACCAGAGTGGGGGGCACCTTACGCGAAGATTGCCTGAAGCGCCGCCGAGGCATTGAGCTTACAAGGCGGACCTTCATGACCATATAAACAGGCGCCATCAAGGATTACCGTTCCTGTAATGGAATCGTATCGACCCAGAAAGTATCTCACACTTAACCGAGAAAATCACAGACGGCCGATATCAAATCTTCGCGAACCTCCGATCGCCAAGGATGCGACGTTCCCGCAGCAAGTAGAACCAGACCTCCTTCCGCACCTTTGCAATTACTTCGTGGACATCCGGAATGCTGCTGCTGTATGCGGCCACGTAGCGTATCAGCCATACTTGGTACGCGCACTCCACGAGCAGGAGGACGAACTCGTTAACGGCTGCACCTGGCAACGGATTCGGGTATTGCAGAGTCTAATACGGTATACCAGGAAACTAGAAGGAGCCAGCTACACGACGGAGAAATGCTTCAGGAAGAAGACACAGCAAAAACATGTGCACCGTGTCCGCTATACCGCCACACACCAGACAAGTTGGTCGCAAGCTTGCCCATGTAAACGGCACAGCCTTAATGGGGAGGACTCCCTTGGGGCGAAGCGATACATATAGGGCGCTCTGCGTGCTCCCAAAAAGGCCGCCGTATTTCCCAATTTACAATCAGATAAAACGTGATAGTTTACGCACACATTTAAGTGATGGTACGCGCCTTCGATTGCTCTGGTGTTGCCACTAATCGACGGAGCCACTTGCGGTGGCGCTCCCTGCCTCGACACATCACGTCAATCAATTTCTACGATCAGAGAAACCACTCTTCGCTGGACTTATTCCATCCATGTTGACCACACGGGTTCCCCACTTCATGCTACTGATTTTGTGAGAAACCTCCGTCATGTGTAGCGACGTCAATTTTTCCTGAACTTCTTAACGTCATACGTACCGGGCAGACGGTGATCTTAGCCCGGAAGCACGGTCTCTCTATTGTGGTGGCCGGTTGGGTAGCGGCGAGTCCATAGAGCACAGCTGGCATCAGCCACGTGGGCGCCATCTCCCTCGTCTTGTGATGACGAATGCCCAGTTTTTGGAGGAGCCACGGAGATGGTGCAGCTAAAGGATAGATACAAATGCTTCGAACTATAGCATCACTTGCAGAATTTTTTCTCGCGCTTTCTTGCGCACTCCCATCAGAAAATGTGATATTTGCTTTTTGTCTGCTTTGATCTCTATTCCAGCCGACATCTGCGTGTTCCTCCCTAAAATAAAACAACCAGCGTGAGATAATTTTAAGTCTCGCAGTGATCGCATTTCCGATTAAAACAGCGGGTGAAGCTAAGACATGCATCTCAACATATCCCCTGCACCGCAATCGCTTTGGACTCGCTGAAGAAGCTCGCGCTCGCGCCGACTTGATGATGTTAGCGCTGCCAGTGAACACTCCGCTGCTGCCCCTAAAACTGTGCGGTACGAAGTGGGCCAAAACAATCGCCGATCTGGCGTGAGTTGATCGCAAAGCGACCGCAGCGCCCCTCACCCCCGCTGCGGTAGATGGGTGAGGCTATAGAGCCAATACACAGGCAGAAATTTTAAAATATTACTAACCCTCCTTTCAGCAGCCCAACGAAAAATAAAACTGCGTCTGCGTTTTTTAAACACATCTCTGTACGCATGAAATGCCACCGCGTTTGCAGACGTATCTCAAGGAGGCAAGTAGCAGACGACACGCTTGAGTCGCGTCTGCAATCTCCTTGCTTCTGACGCGTCAGTAGACGTGGCTTTCATTGGCATACAAAAATATGTTTTTAAAAGGAAACGCATTTTATTAGCCGTTGAATTGTTAACGAAAGAGGGTTTAGTATTATTGTAAAATTTCCGCCTGTGGCCACACCCATCTACCTCAGCGGGAGAGAGGGGTGCTGCAGTCGCTTTGCGATCAACTCACGCCTGACAGGTGGGCTCACTTCACAGCTCGGAGCGCGAGCACAGTTTTCCAACTATCTCTACCGAAAAGCGTTGGTTTAAATGCAGAGGAGGCGGTCGCGTCCAATAATAGCTTCCAAGTAAGACAGCCACACCACACGAGAGAAATAAAGGGAGCGCTGCGACAGCATTTGCAAGATTTGGTCCATAATGCCAAAAGCTTGTCGACAGTGTTGGCGCAACATATTTTCGTGGGGTATGGTATATTGTCATGGTCTCCTTTGCGGCAGTTTAAACTCTAAAGGTAGCATACGAGATTTCTAGTTCATTTTTTTTTGTTTTTTTTGGCACATAGGCAACTAAGGCCTTCATGCGCCAAACACAAGGTTGCTGAGCTTCTTTGAAAGAAAATGAAAAGTGTTTAGAAAAGTATAGCTGATCTAGAATCCCTAACGCTTTAAGAAAACTAAAAACAGATGAAATTTCAACAAGTGGGTTGTCTCCTAATAGTAAACAGGGGTGGAATGGGATGCGTTCATTATAGAATGGAGTAAAATATTTTTTCCTTAACTGTTGAAGTTCTGTGCACGATATCAAAATGTGGTTCATGGTGAACTCACCACATTTTGCGTATAATGGTTTTTGCTCTTTTGTCAGTAAGAAATTGTGTGTCAAGTGTGTATGTATAATTCGAAGACGGCACAAAATCACCTCACTGAAGCGCTCCTTCTGCCTATATGATTTCCTTTCTCCTACTATGGGTTTTACTGTGTATAGCTTATTTTGCTCTTCGTTATTCCATTTTTTCTGCCATTTATCTATCAGGCTTCTTTGTACTAACCTGATACAATCCTTGTAGGGGATTGGTATTTTCTTTATTTCCTTATTTCGAGCTTGTGCAGCACATGAGCCGGCTTTTTCGTTACCATCTACACCGACATGGCTAGGAACCCAGCAAAATATTATGGTTTGGCCTTGCCATGTCATTTTTTCTATGCGTTGAATGATGTTTCCTACTGTAGGCTCAAGTGCATTTTTAGAATGTAATGCCGTAAGCACACTTAAAAAATCTGTATAATAGATTCTCTTTTACAGTTGTGTTGCATACTTTATTTACAACTACATAGACAGCGTAACATTCTGCAGTAAATATTGAGGCACCATTAGGTAGTCTTACAACTTTCTTTTTAGCGAAAAATCGAGGAATCACAAGAGGCGCTATATTTTGACACCGCACAAATTCATAAATCCAAGCTTAAGCACTGGTCTAATTCACACCGTCAAGTACAACCTAGCAAAACCAAGCAAAACCGAACGGATAGTAGCATACGCGTATTAAAAAAATCCAAGTTTAAAATGCTCTGTGGCGTTTTCTAGTTCTACACCAACAGTTTTCTTCACATGCCATAGGAAGCTTGGCGTTGGGCAAATGCAATGTAGAGAGTGCAAATAAGTGCGGTACGAATTCAAATAAGAGCCACTTCAGTACTGGGCTAAATGAAACCTTCAATGATAAAGATCGTAATGATACATGAAAAACGTATTACACGACAACTTTCAGGGGGTTCCTGTTGATCCCAGTAAGAAAGCAGACCACCAGAAGGAAAACCCCAGAGCGAGGTAGAGAGAATATTCCTGGTGTATATAGGGCTGTTTTGTCAAGCTAAAAGCCAGCCGAGCCTATTTATTACGCAGTTGCAAACGCTATTCACTGCGCTCATGCTTCGCCGCAGATAGTCACTGCCTTTTGAAGCCATCAGGAAATCGCCCGGGTGGGTACATAATCCCAGAACAGCAGGTGTAGGACGTGTCGCTATATAGTAGAAATGAGAGAATTATTGTCAGGAATGTTTTCTTTATGGGACATGTAGAAGCAACGAGAATGAATAGACCCATAGTATAGTATGTATAGTGGCCCATAATTGCATGGTCTGGCTGCACCTACCATATAACATCTCAATGAAAGAGTCAGGGAGGAATAAAGCTGGCGAGAGCAGTGCGTTTACCACGTGTCTGGGATCATTCTCAGTCATATATTAGAGCTCGATGTCCCTAGCACACTCGCAGCAGGGCCTCATAAAGTGGCGACGTCTCTCCAGAAGTGCAATGTATGCCTGAAAGAAATGAAGTCGTGACAGTGCAAGCTCGAACTCACGTCTCCTCGAGAAATAAAAAGAACGTTCGTGGAGTTGCTAAGAGAAAAAAGGTAACATATGGCGCGCATCGTGGTAGTGTTACCTGATGGAACGGCGCCGAATATGCGCAGTGCATAACTGCCACAATTATAGCTCATACTGCGTACTGATTGGTTTTCTGTGCAGTAATAATTGACCTCGCAAGTTCCGTTTCTTGTCACAGAGTTTAGAAAAAAAAACGCATCAGCTTTGTTCGGCGATTTACGACGCCGAACGACGGTACAATTCTCAGTGCTGCTATAAGCTAAAAACGCTTGCTGACACATCATCAGGAGCTTAGAGCGTATACGGATTTTGATTTTCGGTTTTTTTTTAATCGGTTTTTGAATCGGTTTTTTGAATGTGAACATAACAAATGCAGCAAAAATCGAGGAGTGACAAGGGGCGTTACAGTCGCCACCGGGAACATTCTTAAATCGAAACCTTGAGCGCTGCTCTAATCCAAAACCTGGCAAAACGGAGCAAAACCATTCATACAAGACCTTATACCGTCCGGTCCTGGAACCTTCCCAAGTCACACAAACTTGCCCTGCTGAAAGAGATGAGCAAATACTGGGCCGACGGTGATCTTCCTCTTGCTTGGAAGAAGTCAGTGGTAATACCAATTCCAAAACCTGGCAAGCCAAGTCGAACATTACAAGACCTCAGGCCGATATCGCTGACGTCCAACCTTTGTAAGGTCATGGAACGCATGGCTCTAAGAAGACTTGAATGGTACTTAACAAGTACAACGTCCTGTCTCCTATGCAAGTAGATTTTCGTCGAGGGCTCTGCGCCCAAGATACCCTCAGAAGGCTTCATAACGACGTTCTCGCATACCCTAGCAGCGCACAGCTCCGAGTGGTTGTTGGGGTCGACATCAAAAAGGCGTTTGATTCCGTGCCCCACTCGACCATACTTCGCCGGCTCCAGGAAGTGGGGGTAGGCGGCAACCTCTACCGCTCCGTAAAAGCCTTTCTTGCAGAAAGAACCTTTTCAGTAATGGTTGGAGATACTCAGGGTGGTTGGCAACGCAACCAAACAGGTGTCCCCCAAGGCGCTGTCTTATCACTGTGTCTCTTCAATATAGCTATGTCAGGTCTCCCGCCAATGCTGTCGTTGATACCCGGTCTCAATTTCGCCGTGTATGCGGACGATATAACGCTGTGGACCAATTCAGGGTCCCCTGCAGAGCAAGAACAAGCCCTACAGACAGGCCTCAAGGCCGTCCATGAATACATCGAGAAGTGGGGAATGAAAACCTCTTCGGAAAAAACCGAGTACGTGGTTGTCATCAACGGCCAGCGGGTACGAGCCGAGGCAGAACGCAAACTTATCTCTCTTCATTTAGGGCACTCGGTTATTTGCCGGAAACCAACAATCCGTATACTAGGCATGCTTATTGACGAGGATGGAGGAGCCAAAAGCTGGCTTCATAACACGATGCTTAGCTGTCATCAGGCTTTACACCTAATGCGCCGCGTCTCCGCGCGTGGATGGGGAATCAAGGAGGTGGGGCTTCGTCAGATGGCATTAGCACTCATAACATCGAAAATCCTGTACGCATATCCGTACATGCGACTTAACGCGACCCAACGCCATCAGCTTGAGCGAATCAATCGCAAGGCCATGCGCTTAGTTACTGGTCTGCCACAGTACTGCCCAGTAGTGAGCCTACACGCATGCAGCAATATTAATGCCCTTCAGGATCTGGCAGAGCAGCAATCGCAAGCCCAGCGAGTCCGTCTCTCCCCAACGGCGGCTGGCCGACAGATCCTGCAGGCATTAGGCTACAACGTTGACAATTTAGAGCCACTTTCGTCCGCCGCCCCACCATGGGAGTTGATTGACTTAGTAGATGGTATACAATTACCAAAGAATATGAGTTCGGCTAATCCTCAAAGGCGCAAAGCTGCCGCCAAACGTCATAGGAAGATGTCACACAAGCTAGCCCAGGAAGGAGCTATCCAACTATACACAGACGCCGCTCAGTTTCAACACTGCGCAGCTATAGCTTGTCACGACTCTGTGTCAGATACCTCGGTAGTTCAACGGCTTTCCGAGGAAGACACTGTTATCAATCTCGAACTCATTGCCATACGACTTGCCATTACTCGAATAGTAGCAAGACAGGCTCGGGCTCCGTGCACCTACCATGTTTACACAGATTCACAAGCAGCGTACACTGCATGCCGCGCATGGGGAGCAGACTATGCCATTCTGAACACTATTCGAACACAAGCCCGTCGCCTGAGAAAGGAGGGCTGCACCTTAATTATCAAATGGATTCCTGCACACGAAGGAATCACTGGAAACGAAAAGGCACACCAGGCAGCGCGCGCAGCAGCTCTTTCCGCACCTTTGCCTGGATCCACATTCGTTTCCGCTTCGTGGCCCCCTGAGGACGTTACGCATCCGTCGTCGCCTCATATGGATAGGGCGGAGACATGGCATCGAGCACAACGCTATCGTCGAAGCATACTCCAGCACTTGGCCAACCCTGAGCAACTATATCGCCGCCCCGATAGCTCATTCCGGAAAGTGGAGGCAGTACTCCTTCGCCGAGCCCAGACTGGTCAGCTTCTGTCACCCGCGAAGCTGCACCTCATAAACCCGCAGGTATACCCTTCTCCTCAGTGCCCGACATGCCCGGCCAGAGGCACGGCCGAACATCTCCTGTGGAGCTGCCCTACTTTTGACGCAGTACGGGAGAGAGCACTGAAGTCCCTGGGCGGGCTTCGACCTGCAACCCTGCAGGCATGGGTCGATCCCCCATCGCACATCGGGCTATCAGACGCAACCCGGCTCTGGCGAACTTTTCTTTCTTACTTCAAGGAAGAAGAAGGACCAGGTCATTACTTCGCGGAGCCGACCTCGGGACGACCCTACCTCGAGGAAGAAGCGGACACCGGTCCCTCATATCTATGCCAACCTTCACCCCACCCCCACTCATACCCTCACCCCCACCCTTAACCGCTCCCCTACCCCTACATCCATGAAGCAACTTAGTTCTGCCGCAAGGTAAATGCCTACCGTAAGCAGAAATGAAGACGTAATAAAAAAAAAGAAAGACCTTTCTGTCGTATAACTATGTTCCAAGCTATGTTTATACACGCGTGATTATTTTTGCAATTATGCGAAGGAAGTAAGGCGATATAGTGGAGGCTCGCCTGGTAAATAATTTTCAGCGTTAATGCAATGTTCTCATGAAGTGTCTTCAGAGCAATTGTCTATCGAGCTTACTGCGCCTCAGGCAGAGCTCATCTTATCAGAAATTAAGGCACATATACGCGTATGGCGGACAGAGACACACGCGCATTACAAAAACCAACTTTAAAATTGTTTGTGGCTTTTTTCAGTTCTACACCAATATTTTTTGTTCAAACGGCATATGAATTTTGGTGTTTGGCAAAGATAATACGCACAGTGCAAATTATTGCGGTATGAATAGCAAATAGGAGCACTTCTTTACCGGGCTGAATGAAACCTTTGGTGATGATGATCGTAATGATACATGGTTAAACCTATCACACAGCACTACATGTTTTCCCTTTGATCCCAGCAAGAAAGTAAACCACCAATAGAAAAACCAATTGGGAGGTAGGTAGTACTTTTCTAATGTAGGTAGGGCTGTTTCCTCACCCTAAAAGCCAACCAAGCCTCTTTATTAGGCAGCTGCAAATGCTATTGACTGCACACTCACGCGTTGCAGAAGACTGTCACTTCCATCCGAAGCCATCAGGAACTCACTGAGGGTGGGTAATCCCGGAACCGCAAGTGTGCAAGGTGTCTCTACATTGAAAAAATGAGTAAGACGATTAATGTCAGGCATGTTTTATTTATGGGACGCGTTGAAGCCGCGAACATGTATAGACAACCAATTTTACCCCTTTTCAAAGCAGTGACAAGATTGTCTCTCATCTAAGAAAGAATAATAACGTCTCTTGACACACGTTTTCCTAACTACATGCTCTGGCTTCACGTACTACCGTGTAACTTCTCAATGAATGAGTCCGGGAGGAATAAAGCTGGCGTACTCTTGCAGAGCGCAGTTCGTTCTAAACTTTCCTGGTGTCATTCTCGGTCATATATTGCACCGCTCGATGTCATTAGCACGCTTGCAGCAGGGCTTGATAAGTGTCGATTTCTTTCCAGGCGTGCAGTGTGTGCCTGGCAGAAATGAAGACGTTTCTGTGCAAGCTCATGCATTTTCTCGAGAAGAAAAACAACGTTCGTGGAGTGGGTAAAAGAGAAAAAGTGGCATGGTGCGCATCATGCATGTGTTCACTAAAGGAACAAGGCCGAATGTATGTGGTACACAATCGGCAATTACAGCGCATATATTTCGAAAATATTCGGTATGAAATTATTGATGAAATCGCAAGTGTGTTTTCTTTCCACACACTGTAGGGAAAAAATGCATCAGCCTTGTTCGGCGTTTTTCGACGGTTCAATACCTAAAAGCAATGTGGCTTGAAGTCACACCGTAATGCGTAGCTCCCGATATTGTGTCATATGATCTGCACGTGGGGTTCAATAAAAGTGCTGTGAATCACGGAAATACGGCTCTGTGAACACTTGCACCCTTTCGAAAAGGAGTGCGTGTGGTTAGTAGGTAAAGCACGCTTTAAAGGCAGATGAATGATCCCAAAATTATTGCATGTGATCTGTGACTATCGAGGACTAGTTATATTATATATTATATATATATATAGTGCACTTCAGCACGTTCACAAAGAGAATAAATATGTGCTGGAAATAAAGGTAATAAAGAACTAATAATTATGTTTTATTATCATAGTTGTGGGGTTAGCCACGACAAACCTTTCCAAGTAACTGCGTCGCGCCACCGAGCGGCCGCGCAAAGCCCCCCGGGAAAACGGAGCGTCGCTGTGCTCACGTCTCCGACTCTGCCAGTTTTCAGACGAAC
Source organism: Amblyomma maculatum (assembly GCA_023969395.1). Classification (NCBI taxonomy): domain Eukaryota; kingdom Metazoa; phylum Arthropoda; class Arachnida; order Ixodida; family Ixodidae; genus Amblyomma; species Amblyomma maculatum. The sequence continues at coordinate 20,365 of JAJIZL010039791.1, forward strand.
TTTTCTCTGCCATCTCGGTGGCCTTGCTGCGCAGCTGCGTTCCGCTATTTACTTTTAATTATGTTGTGTCCACCATCTTTTTGCACGTTTGGATGTTTTGTTCTAAATCCATGGGTCATCAGCCTATATGAAAAGTCCAGCGTTCGCCCACTGTATCTCTCTTTGGCGGCGCGCGCATTCGCAGTGCGGAAACAAGCCTTGTAACAACCCGATGGAACATCGCCATGGTTACGGCATGTCCGCTGTAACGGCGTGTGCACCACGCACGGCGATATTGGCTGTACATGGCATAGTGAAGCTTTCGCTTCAAAAGTCGCGGAAAAAATGCACAGCGACTAACTAGCAGCTAACCATCAAAGCGATCCGATGCTTGCTAAATTTTGCACGGAAGCACCAACAACCCACACGAGAAGACGCTTGATGGCAAAATCGCAGCAGCACAGCACGCCAACACCTTTGCCAGCAGCCGACGCGGCAGGTGATCGCTCCTTCTCCCATCATGCTTTGCGCAGATCCGCCAGGGGATGACGCGGCGCTGCAATTTGTGGAAATGTCTATTGGGAGATTCAAGCTGTGGACAAGACGATGTCATATTAGCCACGCGCAGTGGCCACGGCACTCAATTCGAACAGCAGCTGTTATTACGAGCGCCAATCTTGTGAATTCTCCTCGCTATTCGGTGCAAGGGGAAGGCCAGTAATTGAAAACAGCATGGTCGTTTGTAGTGACACACACGGAAAGAAACAGAGTGCAGGACACATCGTAACAGAGTAGCCAGTTCGAATTTGGTGCCGTTACCACAGCACAGACCACCAGACATAGAGTCTATTGAAAATGCATTTTCGTACAGGCGCTGCAGTAGGCTAATGTGAACCGGAAGCCGCTGCTCAGCGACGATGTTGCGTGGCGAAGAGCCATAGTTTTTAAAACTCTCAAAAAATACATCGACACTATATTCAACATTTGTGCTGTTATATCCTAACCCCTTGCCCCAGACAGGCAAACGAAGGACAGGGCTCGAAGAAAATATAGTCAACGATGGACACGCGCCCTGAACAAAACGCTGTAGCTAGCGCGGAAATAAAGCAAGAGACGCAAAACAATGCTCTAGCACATCACCTTTATGGTTAGAACAAAACGTAGACAAACCCTAAACAAAGCGTTACGGGGATACGAGCTCCACGGTTAAGCGTAGGTAGCAATAGAAAACAGTCAGTGACGATGTATTTCACTTTGTATTTTTATTGTTTTTTTTTCCTACTATAGCCTAGTGGGACCTGAGGTCACTGGAAGGCTCGGATGCCGCTTTATGAAACGCAATGAAGCCCAGTGCGCGTAAAACGGAAAGCGCTGTTTATCGAGTTTCTTAAATTATATCATAAATCATTGCGGGTTGGGTTGGGTTGGGTTTTTTGGCACATAGGCTACTATGGCCATCATGCGCCAAACACTAGGTTGCTGAGCTTCTTTATGAGTGAAAATGAAAAGTTTAGAAAATTACAGCTGATTTAGAATCCCTAACTCTTTAAGAAAACTAAAAACAGATGAAATTTCAACAAGCGGGTTGTCTCCTAATAGTAAACAGGGGTGGAATGGGATGCGTTCATTATAGAATGGAGTAAAATATTTTTTCCTTAACTGTTCAAGTTCTGTGCACGAGATCAAAATGTGGTTCACGGTGAGCTCACCTCAATTATTTATAAAGTACGCTCCGAATATTCTTACCATTGGCTTCTCATTAGCTTTTTGATACAGTCGAAACCCGCGATAGCGAAATCTCGAGAATACGAAATTCTCGCCGCAACGAAATATTTCCGAGATCCCGGCAAATGCCCATAGGGGCCAATGTATTTCGTATCTCTCGGTAACGAAACATTTTTGTACCGCAATCCCACGATATCGAAATTTTCTGCAGCGTCGGTCCGCATACTGTCTCCCATATTATGAATAACAGCGTCAAAAAAGCACTTAAATTGAGCAAACTGCAATAGCGCGCTTGTGTGGCTACTGCGAGAGCATTGGCGCCTGGCAGCCGGAACAACTTTAAAAACTTTAGCCACCTTGAGCCGGTGCTAGCCACCATACCGGCGCAGCGCGTGTCCTCTATGATCGGTTTCGCGTGGTTGTTTATCTCGGAGGCTATGTTCAGGGAAGGCAGCCTCGCAGCGACACCATCAGGGGGCGACACTAGATCATCAGCGCTGCACTTTTAGGCCTGCGAGCGGTGCACATGTGTTCGTTGTGTGTGGTGGCGGTGTGTATGAACAGCAGTCCGCACGTTTGCGTTGGAGATGTCTCCGCCAGCCAAAAAACGAAGATTTTTGTCTCTGCAAGAGAAGGCTGCCATCATTTCTCAAGCAGAAAAAGGCAGGAAAAAAATGGATATCGCCGACGAGTACGGGATTGCGTGCAGCTCACTGTCGACAATTTTGAAAAGCAAGGCAGCCATTCTCGGTGCGCTTGAGAATGGTGCTCGAGCACATCATAAAACAGTGACGGCTGCGGTGTTCCCGGACGTTGACAAGGCGGTGTTTGCCTGGTTCTGTGAACAGCGCGCAAACAAAGTGCCTCTGTCTGGCAAACTGCTGCAACAGAAGGCTCTGGACTTTGCCTGCATGCTCGGGCATGACCAATTCAGAGCAAGCGCTGGCTGGCTGGGCCGCTTTAAAGCCCGTCACGATATTGTGGCCAAGGTGATTTCGGGCGAAGCAGCAGGAGTGGACCCGGTGGTAACATCGTCGTGGCAGCTGACTGCCGAAGAAATCCTGGGGCACTACGAACCCTCAGACGTGTATAATGCGGACGAAACGGGTCTATTCTATCAGATGCTGCCTTCGAAGACCTTGGACCTGAAAGGTCAAAAATGTCACGGAGGGAAGCACAGCAAGCAGCGCGTAACAGTATTGTTGTGCTCCAATATGGACGGCAGTGACAAACGGCCGCTTCTTGTCATTGGCCGGAGCAAGAAGCCCCGCTGCTTCAAGGGGAACCGCACGCTGCCTGTCCAGTACACCTCGAACGGGAAGTCATGGATGACCCGTTCAATATTTTCCAGCTGGCTTGAGGCCTTCGATGCGGACATGAGAAAGGCAGGCAGGTTGGTGAGCCTTTTTTTTAGACAACTGCACCGCCCATCATGTTGATATGGAGCTCACAAACGTGCGCTTGTTTTTTTTTCCGCCCGGGTGCACTTCTGTTGTGCAGCCACTCGACCAAGGCGTCATACGAAGTGTGAAGTGCGCCTACAAAGAGAGGCTAATTCAGCGTCTCATTCTTAACCTCCATTACAAGCGCCCCACCGACGTGGACTTGTTCATGGCGCTTGAGATGCTGGCCGCTGCATGGCTTGCGACGCCTCCGACCGTGATTGAGCACTGTTTCAAGCATGCGGGCTTCGCCCCCACCCAGCAGACATCATGCGTGGACGAGTCGCCAAATGAAAGCGTGCTTGAAGAGACACTTCACGATGACTGTGCTGCCAGTGCAGTGCCACAATCGCTGGCCAACGCATGGGGTGCACTTTGTGCTGTCGACACCTATGTTGTTCCAGATGGCCTCAGTGTCGATAATTTCGTTTGCGCTGATGACGACGTAGTTGTCCATGAAGAAATGACCGATGAGGCTATCATCAGCAGCGTGTGCGAAACTGACGACACCGAGGACCAAGGTCCACAACATGGAGAGACGGTAAACCCGAGGAATGTGTTGGACGCCTTTGACACGATCCGGTCGTTCTTAGGCGCACACGACGACGACGTGGCAATGGATCACTTCTTGCAGTGTGAGAATAGAACCATG
>JAJIZL010039794.1:0-21619 GCA_023969395.1 Amblyomma maculatum
ACGAAAAGCTTTTACTTGCAGCTTTCTACATTCCTCCGAATCTTCCTGCTCCGCTATGAAAAGGGGGAAATCAGCTGGAGAGGACCAGATAACTACAGATTTGCTGAAGGACGGGGGGGATATCGTGCTAGAAAAACTGGCCACCCTGTATACGCAGTGCCTGGTGTCATCGACGGTACAGGAACCATGGAAGAATGCAAACATTATCCTCATTCACAAGAAAGGGGACTCTAAGGACCTTAAACATTAGACACCAATCAGCTTACGGTCTGTTACGAAATAAGGTATTTACTAAGGTAATCGCTAATAGAATCAGGACAACCTTAGACTGCAATCAAGCAAAGGATCAAGGAGGGTTTCGGAAACGGTACTCTACTATCGATCATATCCATACCATCCATCAGGTGATAGAAAAATGCTCGGAATATAACCAGCTCTTATACATAGCATTCATTGATTACGAAAAAGCATTTGACTCAGTTGAAACCTCGGCGGTGATGCAGGCATTGCGAAATCAGGGGGTAGACGAGCCGTACGTGAAAGTGCTGGAAGATATATATATAGTGGCTGCACAGCAACCATAGTTCTGCATAAAGAAAGTAACAAAATTCCTATAAAGAAAGGTATTAGGCACGGAGACACAATCTCCCCAGTACTATTCACAGCTTATTTAGAGGAAGTATTCAGAGACTTAGAATGGGAGCAGTTAGGGATAAGGGTAGATGGAGAATACCTCAGTAATCTGCGATTTGCTGATGACATTGCCTTGCTAAGCAACTCGGGGGATGAACTGCAAATAATGATTGATGACCTAGACAGAAAAAGTAGAAAGGTAGGCTTGAAAATCAATATGCAGAAGACTAAGGTAATGTTCAACAGCCTCGGGAAGGAACAGCAGTTTACATTAGGTAGCGAAATACTGGAAGTAGTGGGCGAATATGTCTACTTAGGACAGGGAGTAACCGCAGATCCGGACCATGAAAAGGAAATAACAAGAAGAATAAGATTGGGATGGAGCGCATTTGGCAAGCACTCGCAGATTATGACTAGCAGCTTACCGGTATCGCTCAAGAGGAAAGTATACAACAGTTGCATCTTGCCTGTACTCACCTATGGGGCTGAAACGTGGAGGCTAACCAAGAGAGTTCTACTTAAGTTGAGGACAACCCAGAGGGCTATGGAACGAAAAATGGTAGGGGTAACATTAAGAGATAGAAAGCGTGCAGAGTGGGTCAGAGAAATAACTCAAGTTACCGACATTCTAGAAGAAATTAAGAAGAAGAAATGGACATGGGCAGGACATGTAATGAGAAGAGAAGATAAGCGATGGTCGCTGAGGGTAACAAACTGGATTCCAAGGGAAGGAAAGCGTAACAGGGGGCGGCAGAAAGTTAGGAGGGCGGATGAGATTAAGAAGTTCTCAGGGGTCAAGTGGATGCAGCTAGCACAGAACCGGGTTAAGTGGAGAAATATGGGAGAGGCCTTCGCCCTGCAGTGGGTATAATCAGGCTGATGATGATGATGATGATAATTATCAAAACGCCCGAGGTTTTCGGACAAAGGGATCTGAATTTTTTCTTCCATTTTGTCCTGTTGTTATACCGCTGTTGTAGTTACCGAAACTTGGATGTCAAGCGATATTCCTTCCAATGATTTCTTTCCAAATAATTACTCTGTTTTTCGTAGCGACCGCCCTGAAACAAGACCCAAACAAAGAGGAGGTGGAGCGCTCATTGCAATTGACAGCTCTGTGAAGTGTGTTCGACGTTCCGATCTGGAAACTGTTGAAGAATGTGTGTGGCTTGAGCTCACTTTAAGTCAACACGAAAAGCTTTTACTTGCAGCTTTCTACATTCCTCCGAATCTTCCTACTCCAGCCTATGATGATGTTCTGCTCTCAATCGAACATGTTATAACCCGTCATAGCAAACACAAACTTCTTATTTTAGGCAATTTTAATACTCCAGGTATCAACTAGAACTCATATACTTCTTCTCACAACAATCATTACATATTAAGTAAGTGTAACACTCTACTAGATTTCATAGCCTTTAACGCTTTGCAGCAACACAATTTCATGTAACACTGCTGTGCTAATTTTCTTGACATCTGTCTATCAAATTTTTAAAGTGTTCGAATCTCGAGTTCAGACATACCGCTGACTCGCTGTGACAAATTTCACCCTCCACTTCTAGTTACTGCTGCTGTCTCTGCCTCACTTTCTACTAATGCAGATCGGGTGAGGAATTCGCCCGTTTCGCGTATGCATGTGTTGATTATGTCGTTTTTTTTTTTTCAATTTCTTCTCTTCCATCGATTGGTCCCTTTTAAATGACATTAATGATCCAGGCGGACAAGCCATTCGCTTCCCTGAAATAGTTCTTGATGGTATGCGTCGGTACATGCCTCTGCATACTCCTACGCGTAGGAAGTTCCCTTCCTGGTTTTCAAGGGAACTAATAACGGCGTTAAAACTCAAGGAGCGGGCCCATCGTAAAGCGAAACACCTGGGTTTCACAATTGGGCAGATGAGTTTCGCCATGTGCGTTCTCTTTGCAAACGCTTTTACAAGCGGGACTATGACTTCTATCCTTAGTCTTTAGAGAGGAGTGGCTCAAATCGTCCTTGTCAGTTCTGGCGTTACGTACGCAAGCGTTCCATTAAATCAGATTTAAGTATCAGCTTAGTTGATTATCAGGGTTCTGAAATTCGGAATGTTGCCGACAGTTATGCCCAACATTTTTCCTACGTTTACAAACATCCACATTGTGATTCCATTTGCCTCCCATCTGGCGCACTATCTAATTCCATTCTCATTGACGAGGAGTTGATAACTGAGATTCTTAAGCGTCTGAGACCATCTTTGTCTCCTGGACCTTATTGCATTCCAGCTGCCATAATAAAAGCCTTCAGTTATATATTTGTACCAGTACTGACTGCCATATTTAATAACTGTTTAAAAAATGCTGCCTTTCCTCGCGTGTGGAAAATGGCACGCGTGTTTCCTGTCTTCAAGTCTCGAAACAAATCTGATGTTTCCAATTATCGTCCGATTTCTCTTCTATGGGCAACCTCTAAACTTTTCGAATTAGCTTTTCACAACGTACTTTCCTTCCATCTCAAACATATCATAGTGCCGAATCAACATGGCTTCATGTCGGGTCGCTCTACTTCTACTAACCTAGTCACGTTTATGACGTATGCCACTGCAGCAGTCCTTCAGAGAGGTGAGGTTGACACTGTGTACTGTGACTTCTTGAAAAGCTTCTACTCTCTGGCGTCGAAGTCTCACTCGTAGTCCTCCTACGCAACTATCTCCTTGATCGCTCCTGCTTTGTCAGTGTCAATGGACAGACCTCCTTCGTTTACCCTGCAACGAGTGGAGTTCCTCAAGGTTCAGTACTAGGCCCGCTTCTCTTCTCCGTTTTTATAAATGATGTTTCCTCGGCGATCAAGAGCTCCTCTTTTCTCCTTTATGCTGATGATATAAATATTCATGGTAATACATTTTTTTCAAGATTGCTTGTTGTTGCAATCGGACATATCTGCTTTTTCTGATTGGTGTGCGAAGAATCGACTTACCCTCAATTCTTCCAAAACTAGGGTTGTCTCATTTACTCGTAAAACACACAGCTTTCTCTACCATTATTCTGTGAATTCTGTGCTGTTAGACAGGGTTGATGAAATTAATGACCTTGGTGTACTTTTTGACCGCACCCTCAGGTTCTCCTCTCGTACTAAACGCATTGCTCAGTGGGCTATGCGCACACTCGGATTCGTTTGCAGACTTTCGAGAGAGTTCCATACTCCACTTCCGTTCCTAAAACTGTACCTGTCCATATGCTTACCGCTCTTGAAGTACGCGTCGGTTGTTTCGAATGGCACTTGCAAATCGAACTTGGACAAGGTTGACAGAGTACAAAAAAAAATTTAAGGATATTTCGTTATCGCTTTCCTTGCGTAACTTCCTCCTCTCGCTCCACAAAGAGCACCCAACTGAATCTTCCTTCTCTTCACTGCCGTCGCATCGGAGTTGATATCATTTTTCTGTACAAACTCCTTCATGGCTACATTATGTGCCCTCAGCTCTTAGAGTACGTCCTACTGCGCGTCCGGCGAAAGAGCATGAGGAAATTCAGACCATTTCAAGTTTCTGCGTCTCTTCATTCCCATTCCCCTCTGGACAGAATGCAGTAGTTATTTCTTTTTGTCCTCTCTTTGTCCTCACCTTGACATCTTCCAAAACTCGCTTTTTTCATTTATATTAGATGTCCGTAGTGTTGTATTCTAAACAGTACTTTATCACATATAGCTCCCACTTTCTAGCCTAAAATATTGTATTTATTTCATTTTTTGCTTTTTCTCCTGTTCAATGCTGTCTGTATCTTGAACTGCTTTTTATCCGTTTCTTACTTATACTTCAACTTTAAACTTTATATTCGAATCTTACTGTCCCGTGTTCAATTCTATTTCTTTATTGTATTATTCTGTATTTCTAGCCTGTGTTTTAAGTACCACACACTGGTTGTGCCTGGAATGGTTGTTTATTTTATGTATATTTTTATATTACTATAATCAATGTCAGTTATTTGTTGTTTTTTGCTGTCTATCTACCGTTCTTTTTTTTTTCCTTTTTTCTTTCGTGATGTGCTCAACAATTCTCTCACTGTGTATATCAGTGATGCTACTCATTGATTGCTTTCTTTCTGTGATACTTTTCGTCTCAGTTTCATTTTATGTGTTATTTATTTCTTCTTTTGTGTTCTTTCTGTGTGTGTGAACTTGTTTGTGCATTTTCATTTTTTTATTTGTGCTGCAGCACGAAGACCACATGGTTGTTCCTGCGCACATTAAATAAAGATTGATTAATTATTATTATTATTATTATTATTATTATTAATATTATTATTATTATTATTATTATTATTATTATTATTATTATTATTATTATTATTATTATTATTATTATTATTATTATTATTATTATTATTATCAAAACCAATCTTTTAACTGTGGTAATATGATATGAGCTCCCACTTGCGACGATTCGACCCCACTTGATTGCTTGTGTATCTGGAGATTGCTTACAGACTGAGAAACATTTTCCTCGAGTTCTGCGGAAACGTAGCCCAGGCCGAACCGCGCCTCACGTCTGAGCTAGGTCAAGGCAGTGGCTCAGTAAAGGGAGTGATAATGCAGCGGGCCTGAGACAAGCACAGGCGTTAAATCCGAGTCCAGGTCAGGCTAAGGCTTTCAGTAGCGTCACCGCGCCGAGCTCAAGCCTTTAAATGAGGCCTGTGCAGCACCATGTTTCCAGTCCTCGCTACCCTGAGAAATTCGATGTTCTATATATTCCAATCAGGAGAGGCGTAAATGATGGCGGGCATACTTTCTGTAGTAATACTCACCGAGCGCTTGCACAGGCACTCAGGGAACCTGAAGTGGTTTCATAATTAGAGCTAGAAGCTTGCCGAGAGAACCTTCAAAATGTCTGGTTAAGGGCTTCCATTGCCCCTATCAGTGCCTGGGAAAAGGAATCGCAAAACATGGCCAAGGGCATCAACAGGCGGAAACCACGGCGGATTAAAAAGTTTTTTTAAAGGAAATATAATAAATGATGCACAGTTTGACACCTATTACACTATGTGGCAGAAACATTACAGTAAAAATAGGACGCGCAAAGAATATAAAACACCATCGTGCTCTAAGGACAGGACAAGGTGAGGTAGCACAGTGTGCTAGAAGCAAGCCCATGCTTTTTATATTCAAGCTGAGCTACATATGAAATTGGTAGACACAGAGGATGCCATCTACAGCTCTTGCAGACTAAGACGCAAGATGAGAACGATACCCATGCAGTCCTGCTTAGTGATGAAACCATTCCACTGCCGTTGATCATTTCCCTAACGGTGCCCATCTCACTGGCGCAAATTCTTAATTGTAGGCGTCGCCACTGAATTTCTACGATAGTAAGTATTCGAGGCAAATAAACAAACTCCAGCAACCGCGGTTATCTCGTAGTACATGCGAGGGACTCCCAACCAAGTCTGGTGTTTGCTCGAACGAAGATCCACATGCACTTGCCCCTTGTATCAATTTGCCCCGCCTTGGCTTCATATATAATAGTGAGAAGTCTCAAACTTAACCATTATATTAGTACAAACTACTTGCATATCGAAAGTCATTGATGTCCTCAGCCACTGTAGTCTGTTTAACAAGGAGCATGCCAATGAGAAGACCATTGGCTAACTGAAAAACGATAATCGCTCCTCGTTTGCCGAAGGCAACGAACGAGTAGTGTAGTCATGCTGACGGATGACCGTATCGTGGAGGCATTCGCAAGAAATTGATTCCAGTTTTTAAAATCTACAATGAGATTATTTTGGTGATGCTCAAAAGAGTAGTGGAAGAGTTGCGTGAGCGGTAGAGCCTAGATAGGCAATCTCATTCTATTTGTGACATTAGCAAGAAGAACTATGAACTTACTGGTAATAGAAACAAAAATTATAAAGCTGCAGCTTCCCTTCGTGTGACCGTCTGAGACAATGGTACTTGGCATAAGAGCACTGGAAGCATTCTGCACTTCAAACTTAAAGGGAAGCTGAAGCGGTTTTCAAATCGCATGAAATGCTGTGGTTGGGAAGAAAAGACCTCGAAAATCATATGTGTAAATTTTTCCTCGATTCTGTCCGTTAGAACAGCCGCAATCGCCTTTTAAAAACCCGCCGCGAACACGCCCCCGTCGCCTCCGAAAGCGCTGGGTTGGGGGATGGAAAAATTGGAGAGCTGGCAGAAGTGACGCCATTCACGGGGAGCCGGCAGGCCGTCCTGCCCGTCCCGCATTGCTTGCTCCGCTGCGTCTCGCCCTTTGGCGTGGCGAACGATGATTCAACGTAATCCTTTGCTAGTGCCGTTTGTTTTTTCTAGTTCGAGCGTTCCGTGTGGAATGGGTGTAGCGACAAGTGGCCATCATGCCGTCGTTCTGCGCAGCATTCGGCTGCGCGAACACTGGCGGCCGGGACGATGAGGTGTTTCGCACGTTTACAAAGGACAAGAAACTTTCAGCGCGGTGGGTCTCTGCCGTGAAGAGGAAAAATTTCGTACCTACGAAATCAACTGTGTTGTGCTCGAACCATTTCCGTGACAGTAACTTTTATCGGAGCTTGGGAACGATGCGGGCACTCGGAATTCCAATTAAATCAGCGCGACTGAAGCCCGGAGTCGTTCCGTCAGTGTTCCCGCAAAACAATAACGCCTCGCCACCTCCAAGAGCGGCCTTCTCCAAAAGAAAGCGGCGGGAGGTGAGTGTTTAAGGTACGCTTGTGCCAGTTCGTGGTTTTCTTGTGTGGTTCGACGTTCCGCGAACTGACTAGAGCTATGTGAAGGACATAGTGGCGAAGGGCTCGGGAAATATTTCTCCTGCCCGAATCTCCATACATCGGATATTACACAGGCGCCTTGCATCTCCCAAAACTGGATTGCGGCTGCTGTGGCGGGGCGAAATCCCTCTGCCTCGAAATCAGCGTCCTAGCAATCGGCACCCGAGGGCAATAACTGTATAGTGGATCGTGTGAACATATCCTGTGCGCCGCAGCGACCAGTCGGCGGCACGAGGCCCACCAGTTAAGGTGTGACTCGGCAGCCCGTCTGTTTCCTTTCGACTACATTCGTCAAAACAACCACTGAGCCACCGCGGTGAGACAGTATCTCTTCTTTTAACTGCGTGCTATGAGCGTTGTAGTACTCGGGGGTATATCTGTACAGCATAAAACTGAGACCTTTGGGCGGAGTTTAACTTTCGGATTCTCCCTCATTCACCCTCTGAACATATATCTCTCAAAATGCACCATATTGGTACAGTGGCAGTAGTTTTCTGTGATCGTTAGTAAAGTTGCACTCACGCTTGTGCTGTTAATCAGTATAAATCTTATTTCGTTTTAACAGAATCTTGCAACTACATCTTTCGCAATGCAAAAGAACAGAGTGCAGAGAAGAGCACGTCTCAGGATAGTAAATTCCTTGAGGCTCCTAATTTTTGGATGTGGTCTAAGGCACTGTGGTTATTGATACTAAAGAAAGAAAATGCTTTTGTCAGTGTTTTCATGAATATTTATGTATTTCTTCATAGTAGGCTGGCATTTGTGTTGTGCATATTTCATATTATTTCAGGTCCTCGCAGAAATTCTCGAGAACACGCCTCCTGAAGAAGCTACCACTTCACCTCCTTCGCCATGCGAAGAGCATGTAAAAATCAGGGTTACAGAGGAAACTGCTGACAAAAGCCTGCAAGTTGTGGTGCGGCCGCCAACAGTTTGCAATGCATCCCAAGCAGATATAAAACCCAGGAAAACATCACGACAGACACAGACAAAGCCTCGAGGTGTTTCAATAGGTACAATACTTTCATTATCATGTTTCTTTGTGCATGTGTTTATGTTGAGCACATGGAATACAATGTTCACCAGGATATTTCAGTTGTACTTGTTAGCTTCTAAATTAATTTAATGTGAATGGCTCTTTGTCTTAGTGAAAATAATGACACTGAACTCTAAAATATTTGGTTAATACGTGTTTTCTTTCAAGGTGTCCAGGTTGGCAGCTTCCTGGTAGACGCAGCTACCCAGGTGAATTTTGCACAACAGCCATGTGAAGAGGATAGTAGCCTTACTGACCCTGAATCTGAGCCCGAGCGTTGCGACAACTACAGCCCTGGTAGTGACTCCTGGCAAGAGTATGTGTTGCTATTCTTACTATGCTTAGCCTTTAAGCTTGAGGCAGCATTTCATGGAGCTTATGCTCCATGTCGAAACTCTGTGCCATTGCCCCACTAGCTTTCACTCTGTGAATCCTATTCTTCTTTTTCAGGCCTGTCAATTGTGATGGGCACCTATATCCAGAACCACCGTCGACCTTAGGTGATTGTGAAAAAGGCACAGTTCTTGTGGATAAAAAGCACCTAAAAGAATTGTTCAAAGTGTGCCACACGTGCCTTGCACCTTGCACATGCAGCGTTCACTGTGAAGGAACGCTGACTGAAATACATGCTTGGTGCCCCTCAGGGCACCATCTGTACTGGAGAAACCAAGATGTTGTGAGACAGCAGCCAGTATTAAACTTAAAACTTTGTGCTGCCCTGCTATTTTCGGGAAATAACCCCACTGCATCTTTGAGGATGTTGTCATCAATTGGTGTTGAGGTGGTCACCGATAGAACTTTCTTCAACATTCAGCGGATTCATCTTTGGCCTGCAATCGAGAAAGTAAGTGTTTTGAAAAAAGGTCGTGCCTAAGAAAAATTCCACTGCAAGTGCTAACTGTTTTGAAAATCTTTGTTGAAGGTTTGGAGGGAACAACAAGACCATTTGTTGGAGAATGCCAGGGGCAAGGAAATCTCACTTGCTGGGGATGGCCGAGCCGATTCGCCTGGATTCAGTGCCAAATTTGGCACATATTCTCTGTTGGATGTTGAAAACAACAAACTCCTGCACTTCGAGCTTGTCCAGGTTTGTTTTAAACTTCTCATTTAGCATTCTTGGGAGGCTTCACCACTCCATACTGGTCAATGCTATGCTGTTGCAGAAGTTATGGCTGCTTTTGCTTTCACTCTGTTCTATTGTGAGAAAAAAATAATTGCCTATGTGTTGTATATTGCAGTCCAATGAAGTAGGAGGCAGTTGTTATATGGAATTAAAAGGACTGAAACGTGGCCTGCAATTCCTTGAAAGCCAAGGCATCAATGTGAAAGCCATTGTCACAGACCGACATGTCCAAATCAAGGCATATATGCGGAAGGAAAGACCAGGCATCCAGCACAAGTTTGATGTTTGGCATGTTGCAAAAGGTACTTCGAAGCAGCACATTTTTTAGGTGGCAGTATTGGCATTTGCAATGTTTTCTGCTCAAGTGTCTTGTAACAAAATGTGAACGCTGACTGTTAGCCCTTGCATTATGCCTTTTAGGTGTTTTCAAGAAAGTGACGGCTGCATCAAAACGGCGTGATTGCAAGGACCTGCAGCTTTGGGCGAAGTCCATCCAAAATCACCTGTACTGGTCAGCGGCGTCTAGCCACGAGAATAGCGACCACATTGTTCCGAAATGGTTGTCGCTTCTCAACCATATTAGGAATGTGCATATTCACGGCAATACACTATTTCCAGCCTGCCTCCATGGCACGCCTGAGTGCCGGCAGTGGTCCAAGAGGGTAAGCAGAGATGTAGCCGAAAAATATAAGAATAGTGAAGATGTTGGAAAGCAATGAAACACTCGTTAGGATTGAAAGCTGCCCAAGTTGGTCGATATTATGTGTAAAATATGCCAGACAGGATGGAAACATACACAGGAAGACTCACTTTGTGCACGTTTCCTTCGTGTCTAATATCTTTTCTCTGTTAAAAATTTGTACACTGTTAATTGCAGGGTTTAATATTTTTAAATACTCCAGCTATGTGAAACACCATAGTGGTAACCACTTAGAGTTGTTTATTGTGAGCCAACATGTGTTATCAGTGAAGGTGGGACTACTTTTTTTCAGCCTTTTCCAAAATGTATCAGAGTACGTTTATGCAGCCACTCTTGTTCCTTGTTGCTCTGTACTCAGATGGTGTAACCATCCTTAGCTCAATTGAGTAATCTGTATCAAGTCTCTTTTCTCTGGCCGAGCAGAAATGGCAATGCTATTCTGATTTGCTCCGGCTAGTATATGTCTACCCCGAGTCAGGCAAAACTGTTAACACTGATAGCCCAGCATTTTTCGCACAATGCTGTTATGTTGTGTGTACATGTTTTTCGCCCTTTCTGTACCATCAAAGTATATGCCACTGTACCATTTTCGCTCGATTCACACTCAGTTGTTTGCTGTAAAGAGGAAGCCGGGCAGGATGTTTCAAATTTTCCTGAGTCTTCAGTTTGTTCAGTGTGAGACTATCTCCCCAGAGGAAATTTGCTGAGAGTATTCAGTTTCCTCACTCAGCTTTGGATTGGTTCGCCCTGTCTTCTGTTTTTCAGAATCAAAGGCATTTGAAAAGCTACGGGACATAGCTACCTCGAAGGTTCTATTGGCCGACATGCCAAAGCTCTCAACCAAGCACCAGACCTATGGTCTGGAAACATTTCATGGCCTTCTGTTGCATTTTGCACCAAAGAATTGCCAGTATTCATACCTTGGAATGAGGGCAACGTAAGATTCAACTGCTTTAGTTTACTTTGTTATTCAACCTGCCAAGATAGATGTAAGCATTGTATATTTGTACAGGTTCAGTTGTCTCAGTAATATGGATAATGTGAAAAGAACCATTCTCTCCTATATACTCACGGCAGTTACTGGCTTTTAATTATGAGTGAAATTTAAAAGTTTACTGAAAATGCCAGTAAATGTATGGAAAATCAAATATCTAGGTATTGGTTCTAACCAAAAAAGGTGGTATTCCTGATGGCTGCCACAGTTGGCTGGCAACTGTGTACGGCTTATATTGCAGAGCAAAAGAAAAACACCGAAGAGGTATTTCAAACTTAGTAGTATTGATTGTGTTTTTAGGCAATACTTGCTATGTCACCTGTGTCTGCAGCACAGATGAGAGATATTAGGTTAGGTAAGCATGGTTCTGTGTTTCGAGGTACTGCTTTGCTATGTTACATGTTCTGCACGCAGGATCCATCTCTTCACTATTTTAAAGCAAAGCACTGTTCATTGTCAACTCCAGCTGAGGG
This sequence comes from Amblyomma maculatum, assembly GCA_023969395.1. Taxonomy (NCBI): domain Eukaryota; kingdom Metazoa; phylum Arthropoda; class Arachnida; order Ixodida; family Ixodidae; genus Amblyomma; species Amblyomma maculatum. Next base: position 11,706 of record JAJIZL010039794.1, read on the forward strand.
CAGTAGAGGCAGAGCTGAGCAGGTTTATTAAACCATGCATTTACACTGACGTGAAAACATCCATAAGTGTGAAAAATGTTTTGGCTGCAGCTCAGGCCTGCGGCAGTTTCCTTAACTGCCAACAGTACAGGGACCGCATGTTGCCTCAACCATTTGCTTAGCCAAGCACCATGCCTCAGCAATGCTTAGACAACCTAATTTTAGAAATATATGACCGCTTGCATCTAGAATGATAGTGCCATCATTTGTCTTCTTTTCTTGAGACAATAGCTATTCTAAAGCTGTACCTTTGTATAAACCACTGAGTCTGGATATGCTACAAGTCACTTGTGACTGTCTTGGAAAGAAATAGACTTGATGAAAAAAATCAGTACATTCTGAAATACATTCACCAACATTTGTCAAACTTAAGAAAAATAACTGAAAGGCCAACATCCTTATTTTAATGACAACTCCAAACATCTGCTGGCAACTAGCAGTATGGAAGTATTCCTACTGCTTATGTATTCATAGTTTGCCTAACTGTCTAACATTGTTATCTTATGGGGCGACAGTGTACAGGCTGTGATATGTGACCTCTGCAAGAAACAAGCATTGGCGCATGTAACTTTTTTTATTGTACTCTTAATCACTGAGCATTTTTTCAGAACCCAGTTGGCTATCATGCATTACAATGAAAACAGTGCACGAAGCCAAGCGCTCCGACAAGACGGCACAGCCCGTTGGAGCCTGAAATACCCTAAAGCTACAGGAGGCAAGGCGACTGCTTGCCCTGTAAAGGAACAATCAACACATGGTAGGTGCAAACGATTTTGTTATCCAAGAAAATCTGCTTCATGGCGTTCCCAAATCTTTTTCCAGGGTATGTGCAGACACTCTTGGACGCGGTCATGGTGGAGGCCAGCAGACCATCACAGGACAGGAAAACTGCACTCATGCGGACCCCACCACCACTGAGCAGCCAGTTTCCCAGGGTTTCAAAGGAAGATGCTGTCAGGCAAAGGAAAACACGATTCAATAAGTAGTGTGAGAGCAGGAAATGCTTCTTTCGTGGAAGCAGGAAATCGGTCCCCCTGTCAGTGCTTATTGTTATATGCTTCCTGGCTGTTGTGTCCAAGATATGTATGGATGCTGTCATCATAAGCACAACATGAAGAACCTGAGCGTGTGAGCAACGTAGGAAGCAGGCATATACAAGCAGCCATACCGTTTGAAGGGCACAAGCTACAGTACTATCCCAACCAATGCTTCTCAGTGATGAGGACTGCAGACACCCATCCGAGTTAGCAATGACCGATAAAAAATAAGTTTTCTCTGAGCCACACATTCCTCTGCTGAGCTCACTACTATGCTTCAAATAAATATAGTGCTGAACTCGTGTTTGCATCCTTATGTTTGGTTTCATTTATTTATCTCTGGAAAATAATACCGATTTTGAGAGCTTCTTCAGGTATGTGTTGCAAAAATAATAAACGGATATCAATGAACATGCTGGTCTTGTCTTCACTTGTCAAACCTAAATCGTGCTTGCTGGTGTGAGTTTTCGAGCTGCTGTTACGTTTGTACAATCTGCCTATAGAACTTAGCCAGAGCTCTGTACAGACATTTGTATGTTAGGGATTTTTTCTTAGAAAGCAGAAGTATGCAGACTGTTAGTTCAAGAAAGGAGTGTCAGTCCACATGTCATTCGCAGAATGAATTTGCTATGAAGTCCAACACTCTAGTAAAAGAAGACCTGCATGTGTTGCTAAGTGCAATTGCCAAATAAGGTTTCTAGAATTGATGTTGTTACATGGTGTTGCCATGAATAAAGCTGTAATGTGGTGAATGCTAACTGAAAATAGAACCACAATTCTGCACTTACCTATATGGAATCCCAGAAATGCTTGAAGCCTGTGTATAAACCAGTTTTGGCAGGGTACTTCTTTCGAACAACGCTCAGCACACAACTTGGTAGAATCTTTCGGTTGTTCTCTCCCAGTCTCTTCCAAGTTAACCAGACAAACTGGCGGTACGCAGCATACCGCAACTGCCTGCACGAAATGCGTTATTGCATCGACATTTCTCTTTCTGCTACATTAATTTCTTACCTGTTTGTAAACTTGTTGCCTTTTCCAGCTGGTTCACATCCGTGCTGGGCTAAAGACACTTCCAGCACTGCCTTACTGAGACATAGTCATGAACTCTTTTGAGCTTGTTACACACTGCGTGCCTTTTAGCTCTTTCTTGATTTCTTGCACCTCCTGGCAGCACAAGCAGTCCTCTTCATTATTCATCAGCACGCAGCACATGCAGCTGCACCTAACTGAACAAAATCCGATTATTTGAGCTTATGAATATTTGAGCAATACAAATAATTGGCATTCGTGAACGCTTGACAAGGCTGATGATCGACAATGGTATAGCGTTCGAGCAAATTTTTCCTCGAGTAAAAATGGCAAACTCGTCGAGCCGCGGTATGCGTATATCTGTTGCAAGTCATTCTGCTGGCTATCTCGCTGCGCAACACCACCAACTACATCCTGCCGAAACAAGACCAACGGAAAGCCGCAGACAAAAAGAGGTGCACAGGACGACGCGGCAAAGATCTGCCTCGTTTTCTAGCTGGCTTTACTTGTTTAAAATGTGCCAATTCACCTAGCTCTCCACTCTACTACATCTCGTAGGACAACAGAAGAAAAAAAAATACAGGGGCGCACTTAATAGCACACACGAATAGCTTCCTCTGTCATCTCGTTACACTGCGCTACAGCAGTGAACTCACTAAACAGGTTTGGCGCTCTTTCGTAGTAATAAAAGGCCTTCGGATGTAAGTAGGCACCGTGCTCTAAATAAATGAAAAACAAATGCTTTACCTCGCGTGACTCGTGTAAGCATGCCGGCGTTTTGAATTCGATATTACAGGTGTCTGGTGTTTCGGCTGTTATGCAGCAGCCAGTAAGCAACAGCGTTTCGACGTGATTTACTCTATTACCACTTGCACATATACCTCGCAAAGATACGTAAAAACAAGCACCTACGCAAAACATATGTACCAGAGGAGATTTCCAACGCGTGAAAATGTCGCGGCGTCACTTTCTCCATCGGCGCACTCCGCGGCGTCGTTGGTTCCGCCGTTTTCTGCAGCCGCTGATGGCTCGAACATATATGACGAGAGTCCGAACTGTGCACTACTGCCCGCACTATTCATAATTTTCAAGACTAGGCCTTCCAGCCAACTGAAGCAACGCGCTAACAACGCACTCCGCAGCAACGCCCTCGGTGCAGGCCGGAGACCCGCGGGACACCCGTAGATGACGTCACGACGGTCCCGACCACTCACAGGCGACAGTGGCGTTCGCTCGGCGCCCTGAGGCGCTGGCGCGCGTTTTCTTCTAAAAAACAGCTGTTTGCGTTTATTTAAGCCCTTTTTTAATGCGATATTCTTGTTCAGTGGACCAAAAACAACTAAATGCTGCCGAAAACTCAATTTTTTTCGAAAAGTGCTTCAGTTTCCCTTTAAGTGCGACATTTTATAAAGAATTTAAACTCGAAATAGCGCCAGTCCTGACTGTAGTGTTTAACGAAGCTTATGGCGTCAACGAACTGCCTCCTTCTTACGGTAAATCCCGCACAGTCCTCATACCCAAAACTGATGAAGCAGATAGGCTACAAGTAACATCATACCGGCCAACTGCGCTCACGAACGTTGATTACAAAATTTATATGAAGGTGTTAGCACGAAGGCTGCAGTCGGTAATCCAGGAAATCGCTGGGCCAGATCAAATTTGTGGGATAAAGGGACGGTCCATTGTTACAAAAATGCATAAAGCAAGAAGGGTATTAGAATGTTGGGGGGGGGGGGGGGGGGGGTCATAAATGACCGTGTGGACGTCCTGCAGCTTGACCTTGAAAATGCGTTCGACTGTGTTGCCCATGAAATTGTACTTTGTATAATGGTCCATATAAATGTTGCTTTTGTTATTCGTGAGGGCGTGGCCCTGGCGCACCGAAGTTGCCCTACGAGATTAGTCGTAAATGAAAATCTGGGGGCCCCCATTAGCGTTCTGTGTGGCAGGGCTGCCACCTCAGCCCGCTTTTATTTTGCGTTTACATTGGAACCCTTTGCTTTAAACTGGTCCAAGTCTTTGGGACTCTGGCCTGGTAGATAGCAAAGTGCTCCTGATAATTTCGCAAACGCGTCCTGGGTGATGACTCCACCAATGTACCTTGGCGTGCCACTAGAATGTTATCGTGATAGCGAGACATATTGAAGAGCATGCACAGATGACATGCAGGAAAGGGCAGATAAGTGGAAAGGAACTGGCTTGTCAATTTTTGCCAGAGCCACAGTGCACAACCTCTTCATTTCTAGGCTGTGCTATGTGATACAACTCCTACACTGTGCAAGATTGAGTTTGCAGAAGCTGCATAGGATAATCGCGGTTTTTGTGTGGTCTTCAAGATGGGAAAGATGCAGCCTCAATTTTAGAAGTGTCAAGGATGGCGGCGTGGGCTTGGGGAATCCTTTTTTTGCGGCAGATTGTCAGCAGATTTCTGTTCCTGCGTGACGTTTATGATCCATTTTTGTTCACTGTCTGCCCAAGTAGGCTTGGACGTGCATTGCCAGATTTTGTTGTGCCACCAAAATGTTACACGGTAGGTATTTTTGGTTGCTTTAGAGAAGTTGTTCAAAGTGTGCGATTTCTTTCTGCAAGATTTTGAAAAGAATATTTATCAACTGTGAAAAAGAAAAAGTTATATAAAGATATGTGCGACGTTGTACTTTCCGGAGCCCATCTATAGGGCCATATACAGGGGAGGCCCTGGCAGGAATGTAATGAAGAGGATAAAGAGAATGAAAGTGCCGGTAGCGGCTAAAACTTTCTTTTTTAAGTTGCACACTTGAACTTTGCCAGTCAAAATGTTTTTGCAAGCAAAAGGTTTATTTCTTCCGTGGGGTACACATTGCTTAATTTGTAAACAGCCAGAAACAATAGATCATGTATTTCTTCACTGTTAGGAAGGGGTTTATTTTTGGGATATACTTCAAATAACCATAAAGAAAGAATTACCTATTAATCCTTACGGAATACGGTACTTACTCACGCAAAATGAGGAGGGGGTTCCATATGATTCAATCATGCTAATGGGCCTGCACAGTATATGGCGTTCACGCATGGCAGGATATCACTGTGATCCGGATGTGCGTGCTGCACGAATTTTTTTCCGCGAGGCTGTCCATTGGTTTATCAAGATTTCGAAGTTTGCCGATGATAATCCTGAGTGGTTGCTGAAGATAGAACCTTTGATGGATCTAAAGGAATTTTAGAATGACGAAGCCAGCCCCTGGCAGGCTTATTATATCAATGCCTTGTGTGTGTTTGTGTTGTCTTGCAAAAGTCAGACAATAAAAAAAAAGCAGTGGCCTTGTGGTGCAGCATGCGCCTTACATTCGGAAGGTACCACGTTCAATCCCCTTTACCGCCGGGCACCAACCGCGGCTCTCAAAGGGTACTAGATTTCCTTCGGCCTGATGCTCGGCTCTTATGTTGTGAAATTCTTGCGAAAGGGGTCATGGCTCAAATAGTTACGCCGGTCGGACAGTGACCCGTTCCGCCATAGGACAACCAAAAGTTTGCCTTGTGGGGCCGAAGCATACATGTAGCTCTTCTTTTTTCTCGTCCTCGCGATCATTTTAGGCCGAAGTGTTCGAAACATTCAGCAGCAGGGCTAGTGGAGCCTCGTCCAAGCGCACACCCCTATGAGTGCCGGGGGCCGCGCCGGGGGACCCTTGTATCCCCGATGAACAAAATTTCCGGATTCCTCGACTAGGGCGGCTCTCATAAGCTGAGTCGCTGTAGGACGTTAAACTCACAAACCAAACCATTTTTTCCGGTGGGTGTCCGGTGGCGGGTTTCGACTTTAACCACTTTCCACAGCGGAGACGGGCGGCCAAATCACTTGGGCACAAATCGGAGCTTGAGGTGTCAAAATAATAATAGTTGGTTCAAAGGAAGGGAAAGGCGTAGTATCTGTCACACTTGTTGCTGTGGGCACCTGAACCACGCCGTGAGGGAAGAAAGGAGGGGGGGGGGGCAATGAAAGTGGAGAGAGAGGGAAAGAGTCGCCGTAGTGGAGAGCTACTCAGTAATTTCGATCGCGCGGGGATCTTGAACGTGCGCTGACATCACACAGCACACGGACGCCTCTTCGTTTCGCCTCCATCGAAACGCAGCCGCCGAGGTCGGGTTCGAATCCGGATACTCCGGCAGAGTAGTCGGGTGTCTTACCACTGCACCACTTCGGCGGGGCATTATTGTCAATTTTTAGAGCGCAGCTCATTAGCGCCCGTGGCGGCGTTTTGTTGTTGTTGTGGCACGGGTCTGCTACTGGCTCTCTAGCTGAGCCACCTCCGCTGCCTCGTGCAGAGAGAAGAGAAAATAGAGAAGAAAAGAAAGAGGGAGCGAAAGACTCGCGCTACAACGGCCGTCGTGCACCACCGAAACCATGGCGGGTGCAATGGGCCTACAACAGATAAAAGTTCTGTGGCAGGGTAGCCCCCGCTGCAAGCGGCGGTGACCTACCTGTCCCAGCCCCATCAGGGAAGCACACTCCACCACCTGCGCTGCTTCGTGCAGACAAGAGATTTGACTGATTTCTTTATAGGAAGCGAATGCCGCGATAACTGTCTCACTTGTTTTTTGTGGACACCTGAACCGCGCCGTAAGAGGAGGAAGGAAGGTGGGAGCGAAAATGGAAAGAGAGAGGGGAGCCGTAGTGTAGGGCTTCGAGGTAAAAAAAAACTGATTTTTTATAGGAAGGGAGAGGCGCGGTAACTGTCTCACTTGTTTTCTGTGGACATCGCAACCGCGCCGTAAGGGAAGGGAGGAAGATGGGAGTGAAAGTGGAAAGCGAGAATGAGGAGCCGTAGTGGAGGTCTACGGAGTAATTTCGACCACCTGGGGATCTTTAACGTGCGCTGACATCGCACAGCACGCGGACGCCTCTTCGTTTCGCCTCCATCGAAACGCAGCCGCCGAGGTCGGGTTCGAAACCGGGTACTCCGGCACAGTAGTCGGGCGTCTTACCACTGCACCAACCCGGCGGGGCAGGGCTTCGAAGTAATTTCGGCCACCTGGGGAAAATAAAGAAGAAAGAAAAGAAAGAGGGAGATAAAGACGCCCGCCGCAGCAACAGCCGTCGTCTACCACCGAAGCAGTTACTGGTGCTATGACGGCCTACAACAGATAAAAATTCGGACAGGCTAGCCCCGCCGCACGCGGCGGTGACCTACCTGTCCCAGCCCCATCAGGGAGACCTTAACCTGCGTTTTTCGTCGGCGTCACCGACGCCGTTGTCCCTCGTTCCTTCATGGCGGTTGAAGCAGGCGGACACGCGTCACTTCGGCTCCGCAAATTTTGACCGATTTCACCGGACCAACGCTTTTTCGCCACCGGATTTCATTCGGAACTGGAAGACATCAAGTGGTGAATCCCCTGGATGCCATATTTCAAGCGGTAGGACCATTTTTTCGGATCTTTACCGGACCTGAAAGTTCGGGCGCCAGCCCGCTAACCCTGACGGGACGCCCAGCACGACATCGGGAGAGCATGGGACGCTAGGCTTATTGACGACGGCGGCGCCTAGCACCGACGCTTCTTCAAAGAGAGACCATATGGCAGGGCCAAGCCAAGCCCCAAGTGCGTCGCCACAACCACCAAATTCCCTCCTTGGCGAATTCCAAGGGATGGATGAAGACGACTTTGGAGACGCCGAGTCAGGAAGCGAAGACGGAATCCCGTCAGATTCCTCATCGGAGCGCGTCGGGTACAACAACGATGCCAGTTGGGAGCTTGTTCAATCCAAGCGCCAGAAAAAAAAACTTCACAGACAAGGACAACGGAAAGGCACGGGAACCGGCCCGGACGCCCAACCTCATGATCGAAAATCACTGGGTAATGCGACCGGCTGCAACAAGACCGGAGAGGTGGAGCAGAGGAGGCTTAGGCGAAGACTGCCGCCACTCCCCAAAAATGACATCAAAATAAATTTTCGACCCAAGAAAGGACTCATGGTGAAATCATTCACCACACACCAAGTAGGGCGCGCCGTTATCATGGCGTGCGGAAAACAATGCAAGGACGAGGACATACTTGTAAGGCTTCGCACAGGATCAAATATTATCGTTAGCACCCCACATGAAGAAACGGCTCACCTGGTGCGGCGCATTACCCGCCTTAAATTCGCCGGAAAGTCGTACGAGGTCAACGCTTACGTGGCAGCTCCGGAGGACGTCTTTCGCGGCGTAAATCACGGTGTTGACCCAGGTACGTCTCCCGAAGAGCTGAAAGCACACCTACGAGTCAGAACTCAAGGAGTAACCCTTCTCCAGGCAAAGATGCTTGGAAAATCCAAGACAGCCGTGATCACGTTCGACGGCCCGATCTTGCCGAAATTCGTAATATACTACGGAGGTGAACTACCGTGCTACCAGTACCGCCCCACGAGGAAAGTGTGCTACGTCTGTTTCCAGCAAGGACACCGCTCCGACGTGTGCCCCACACCGGACATTATTGTGTGAGGACTGTGCGGAGATAAAAATCCGACGAAAGACCATGTGTGCGAGCTCAAGTGCCTAATATGCGGTGAGGCACATCGCACCGGATCCAAAGAGTGCCCCGAGAGACTGAAAAAAGCAAGACCAAAGCCCCGCGGGGAAAGAGGGCGCAGTGGCCAACGCGGGCGACCACGCAAGCGATGGTTCAGCTCAGAAGGAGAGACCTCGAGAAGCCGATCAAGATCCAATTCCTTCCCACCTCTGTCGCCGGCCGGTTCACAGGAGGGGAAGAAACAAGAAAAGCAGAAAACGAAGCTTTCCAAGATAGGCGGCAGCAAGGTAAGCTGGGCATCTACCATTGATCCGCACTCGGTAGAAAATAGTAACGCAAACAATACAAACAACAAAAATATTCCTGTCAAAGAAGCTAAAGACGCGAGCAGTGATGCACTCAGACGCGAGCTTGAACTCGCTCTACTCAAACAAAATGAGCTCGAACGCAAGGTCGAGGAACTAACAAAAACACTAAAGGCACAACAGCGGGAGCTTGAAATCACTAGAGCCTTTCCAAAACAGCCACAAGCATCCAACATTGGAGAACTTGAAACACGAATGCAACAGATGATGCAGCAGATGATGCAGGATATGATGCGGCAAATCCAATCTCAAATGCAACAGATGCAAGCACAATTTCAGGGGCAGATCTCAGAAATCAAAAGTGCTTTTCGAAAACAAAGACATAACGAAAAGATTAGGGAAAGAGCGTACAACCGTCCAGCGTTAACGGCGTTCGCTGTCGAACAAGGCGACAGCACGAACACGTAAACATGACCAAGACGCGTCAGCAAGACCAAGAAAACTTAGAAATTTGGCAATGGAACTGCAGAGGCTACCGCAAAAAACAGGCCCTACTAAAACAATACATAAACACACAGCTTACACCCCCCGATGTGATTGCGCTCCAAGAGACTGGAACCAGGCCCTCTTTACAGGGGTACGATGTTTACGAGAGCCAAAACGGAGGTAAAGCAGCCGTTCTAGTCATCAAAGCCATCACCGCAATCAGGCACGATACCATCGCCGACACGGACATCGAGCACGCGCTTGTCGAAATCATTCCGAAAAAGCGAAAGGGAAGGAGCACATTCGTACTAACCGTGTACAGCCCGCCAAGACAAAGAAAAGCCAAATTCTTCGAACTCTTCCACGGAGCGCTCAAGCTGGCCAAAGAAAATGCACTCATTATCGTGGGAGATTTCAACGCCATGGACACGAGTTGGGGATACCGGAAACATGATATCAAGGGAAGAACATTAACGGACGTAGCCGAATATTTTGGCTGTAAGCTAATCACAGATCCCGCGACCCCCACGAG
>JAJIZL010039794.1:26619-45637 GCA_023969395.1 Amblyomma maculatum
GCAATCCAGTTTTGGGAGATGCAAGGCGCCTGTGTAATATCCGATGTATGGAGATTCGGGCAGGAGAAATATTTCCCGAGCCCTTCGCCACTATGTCCTTCACATAGCTCTAGTCAGTTCGCGGAACCTTGAACCACACAAGCAAACCACGGACAGGCACAAGCGTACCTTAAACACTTACCTCCCGCCGCTTTCTTTTGGCGAAGGTCGCTCTTGGAGGTGGCGAGGCGTTGTTATGCGGGAACACTGACGGAACGACTCCGGGCTTCAGTCGCGCTGATTTAATTGGAATTCCGAGTGCCCGCATCGTTCCCAAGCTCCGATAATAGTCACTATCACGGAAATGGTTCGAGCACAACACAGTTGATTTCGTAGGTACGAATTTTTTCCTCTTCACGGCAGAGACCCACCGCGCTGAAAGTTTCTTGTCCTTTGGAAATGGGTGAAACACCACATCGTCCCGGCCGCCAGTGTTCGCGCAGCCGAATGCTGCGCAGAACGACGGCATGATGGTCACTTGTTGCTACACCCACTCCACACACAACGCTCGAACTAGAAAAAACAATCGGCACTAGCAAAGGATTACAGAGATCGTCGTTCGCCACGCCAAAGCGCGAGACGCAGCGGAGCAAGCAATGCGGGACGGGCAGGACGGCCGGCCGGCTCCCTGTGAATGGCGTCACTTCCGCCAGCTCTCCAATTTTGCCATCCCCCAACCCGGCGCTTCCGGAGGCGACGGGGGCGTGTCCGCGGCGGGTTTTTAAAAGGCGATTGCGGCTGTTCTAACGGACAGAATCGAGAAAACATTTACACATATGATTTTCGAGGTCTTTTCTTCCCAACCACAGCATTTCATGCAATTTGAAAACCGCTTCAGCTTCCCTTTAAGCCGTCTGGACCGGGTGATTTTCCCGGGTTTAAATTATTTATCGCCAGTTCAACCTCTGATACAGTTATTGGCAGCTCTATTATTTGTTTCTTTTCTTCATTGAGTCTTGGTAGTGCCCCGAGATACCTGTCCTTAAACGCTCTCATATCAAAGTCGTGCAATGCAAACAGTGTGTGGTAGTATTGGAAGAATGCTCGCTGAATATGCTCATTGTCATCCAATAAGACGCCGCCCCATTCTATATTTCCGATGTGATTTCTCTGTGCGTGCGCCTTTTCAATTCCTAGCGCTCGTCTCGAAGGTGCCTCCCTTGCAGCTGTCTCTTCCGCTCTCGCACGTGCAACTGCACCGCGATAAAGCTCTTGCTCTATCAGTTCGAATTTTTGGTTACTCTTCCTTATATCTTCTGTCCATTTGCCAGGCGCTGCACACTCATTTTCAAGCATTTTTGCAAACATGGACCTTAAGTTTTGTCCAATATGTTTCTGTTCGTGGGCAAGGACACTATATCTACTAATTGCTATTATTTTAAGCGGTTCCTTACAAAGCCCCCATTGCTGTCATGTTCTCAGTGTCTATCTTGCCTATTTATTCCTTTACTGCATCTCTGAAAATTTCGTCTTTAATCAACTTGTCATTTAATTTCTACTGGTGCCAATTAAAAGCACTGCCTCGTTTTCGTGATCCTATCACACATATTACTAAACAGTGGTCAGAAAAAAAGATGGGAACAACACGGTAGCTACTACATTTAGGAACCACATCACGCGAAACACATATGCGGTCAAGACGAGCGTGGCTTGCACGCTGAAACTGTGTGTATTTTATACCGCACGCGCCGTCAAGATATTCCGTCATATCCTCAAGGTTTCGCTCGCCCACACTCTACCACAATGCCACTGCTACGATAGCATCTTTCTCTTCCCCTTCAAAGACAGACAAAGATGCTCGTACTCAGGGATAAATCTCAGTATGCGTAAGGCTCACAGCCTATTAGAAATGTAATATTGGGGGGGGGGGGGGGGGGGGGCTTTAGGACGTAGTCTGCCACTCACCAATGCAACAATAAATGAAACGCTTGTAGTCAGGGTAAATATTTGTGGTGAGACAACAGGAGGGTTCTCGTCCAGATATGTAATATTGAAATAGCGAATGTTGGTGGCAGGTATAGCACGAGAACCTAAATGAGGTGGCTTGAAGGTCCAATGATAGCACGTTATTTCGCTTTGATTACAATGTAATTCAGCCAGTCCGGACAAGTAGCTTCCACCTCTTCCGGGTATTCTTAAACTCCAAAATTACTTCCCAAACTCGTGCATCTTATCCGATGTGTCACTCAGCTATCTGCCTTGGGATACTGAATGAAAGCACTGAGGGCATATTTGTATATATGTGTATTTGTATATCAGTAGGCCATGGCTCGTATATTGCAGCAATCATAGCAATGTCCTAACATATGCAAACCCCCCTCTCCTAACCCCCCTGTGAACTGTCTGCTACTGTTCACCCCCTAAACTCACGATGCGAATCGATAGTCTGCAATCCAATTTCCCGATGCACTCCGCCACTTATTATCGTGTAGATTTGCTCTGTAGCCCCTGCTTTTGCTCTCAGAAGTATCTGGAATTTGCTGCGATTAAAACTGCGGGCACAAATTATTTTGACGATGAACTCACTCTTAGCCGCAAACATTGCAAATTTTGTTTGCACGGATACACAAATATGTGTGCAGCTATCGCATAAAATAGAGCCCGGGTTAAAGAAGGCATAATAAGGCAAAGCACATCGTACGCGATAGCATGTACGCCAATGATATTACTATATGGATCAATAAATGGTCATCATCGGCAAATAGAAGAAGTGCTGCAGAACGCTGTCAGGACAGTTCAAGATGAGCAACGAAAGCAGGACTCGAGTGCTCGTCGTTGTTGCTAGTTCAAAGATGCAAGTCAAGGGACAGGATAGCGATTATCGTAAACCTGCAAAGTAATGAAGCCAGAGAAGTCCAGCAAATCAAGCTTCTTGGACTAAGAATAAAAAAATGTATCTTGAAACGCAACCAGGCTCGAAGAAATCAAATGATGTATCCACCAGACAGCAAGAAATATTACTCGCATCGATCTTTCCTAAATAATTAAAGCTTTCTTACAAGCACAATAACGTACTCACTCGCTGTCTCAACCTGCTTAAGACCTGCGTTGAGGAGGTCGACGCTAGGCTTTCCTCATTGCACAACCACAGAAGTTACTTGACCTTGGAGTACACAACGCGTTCGAAGAACTGAAGAAGTAGTGCATCCACAGCACGAGTCATCCTACGTAGATTGGGCATCGTAGGGAAACAGATGATCGACTCCTCTGTGCCAGTACCAACAAAAGTACGAAAACAGGCTGTTAATAAGACAGTACCAAAAATATTCTTCCAGAAATACAAGGTAGGCCGGAATCAAGAGGAATGAGCTTGCCTAGAAGTTTGCAAAAACTCGTAGACATTTAATAGTTCACGTTGCTTGCAACGAGGACAGCCCGCATAGGTTTACTATTTTCGAGGTACCAAACCCCAAGGTAGGAAGACCGGCCAGAATAATGATGTCGGAAACCCTCTCAACCTGCAGTTCCCTTGCCGCGCAAGAAGCCGCCATGGCAGTCTATGAGTTCTACACCCAAGCCACGACCATTGTGTGCGATTGTAAGGATGATATGTAGCACTACATCGAAGAAAAAAATATCTTGCATCAATCAGGCCATACTGGTCAAGCTCCATCGAACTGACAAAGTCAGAGAAGTTGATCTTATTACGGGGCAAGCCACGCAGTCAACCCAGCAACGAGCCAGCCCACACTTACACTCAGTAAAAGCCGGCCGAGCCGGGGGAATCGCTTTGAACCTAAAGCCCTTCGGTGAGCCGCTCACCTATCCCCACGATTACGCGACACACTACAGACACGGAAGAATAATATACTCACCACCCGACCGCTTGCTATGCAGAGAGCAACATGTGGTGTGGAGGAAACTCAATCGATACATTCCCTAACTTATGAATTGTTTCAACATTCCTCATGTCTGAATGAGCAACACTGTCGCTTCTGGGGTAAAATATTAACATTAAATAAATTATTGGGGCATTGTGGTGACCCTATACTACCCAGAGGACTCATGGCCGGTCCCATTGCTTGACGCGTGGAATGAAATAAATACCAGCAATGTCCCGGACATCTAATCCCAAGCCGTGGTATGGACCTGTGTCGCCCGGGGACTTCATTGTCTCGGAAGCACGTACTCCCCTCCTTGCCTCTTCCCCTTTCCACTCCACAATAAATATGTGCTTCAGTTCACTTCGTCATTTTTTATATTGTTTTGTCGTCTTGGTGGCATCAGGTCTTGCGTGAATGCGAGCTTCTGTGAATATAGTACACAGACGGTCTTTGCATGGTTTCGTCGAGTCTAGGCGCGGGGTGGTGGTGAGCAGTGAGCTGTCAGAACTTGCTGCGGTGGCGCTTAACCGGTCGTAGCATATCGGGAGCAATCCGCTGATGCCTCTATGGCTGAATGGTCCTAATCACCAAAAATCTGGTGCCAAACGCTTACATCAAAATTAAACGGGTTGGGAATAAAAAAATATAACATGGCAGAAGGCGAAGAAATTATTTAGGCTTGCGAGAGGAGCACGAACGCTTAAGGCCAATACCTGCTATTATTTCGCTTATCGCGCGAAAATATTTAGCACAACCAGGGAAATGTTTTAGGATGAGAATTCAAAGTACTATTCGTCTTTTGTAAAATGATTTAGCACGTCAGCAGTTTCGTATGATCAAAGTTTATAATTAAAGCATTACATTGCGGCGAGTCACTGATGTATAAATAACTATAAACAGGGTACTAGGAAGTCTGTCTTCCGCAAGAATTTTCCTGATTAGCATCCAGTAAGAAATAGATGTCTTTTTACTCTCTACAACTTCTTAACATCACTTATCAAAATGGCTCGTTATGGTTTTTTGTGCTATGAGTTGTGAAATACAACTGAATGACGTGAACTATAATTATCATGCAAACATCCTAGGATAATATCATTTTAACGTATCGTAAAATACAGCAAGCGAAAGTACCACATAATTCCTTCTCATGCAAATAGTATTGTCGTTTTTGCTTTCAAAAGGACAGTGTGAATAGCGTGAGACATATGGGATATAACAGGTAAAACTAGGCACATCTACGACTTACTTTCTGGTCTTCTGTTAGTGGCAGATGTTCCATTTTTGCATATATACTTGCATGTCGAAAAACGAACATACATTGTATAATGTTAATGTTTTGAAAATAACGATGTTAAAATAACCATCTTCTACATGCTTCTGTTTCGCACCCCAGTTATGTAACCTCCCTCACATAATACTCCAATCGGAGCCCGTGAGGTATTTGAATAAATAAATAAATAGAACGTGAATTCCGGGTAGCATGCGTAATTTATAATCTTAAGTTCACTCAAAGCATTGCTGACATACTATGATAACCAGATTCGACTACAACAAAACATTGAACAAAGATTTGAGTTTTCTAGAGTATGATTTTTGACATTTGAGGACGTTGCTGGTTGTATATTTATCAACTACTGCTGCTTGAAGTATTACACGAAGGAACTGCTCATGAAAGGCGAAAACAAAAGGGAAGGAACGACGAGACACTAAAGTACACACAACGGGTACTTTCGAACCTCTTGGATTATATGGAAAAATTACGACATACAGGAAGCAAAGACAGATCAAGGTTTTAGAAATGCAACCACGAAGGCAACGCCATCAGTTCAGCGACATAACACAACTTCACTTCAACATATAATGAGAAGTAGTGACGGCCAGACAGTTTACAACAGGCCAAATGAACCAGACAACCATTACATATGTACATGGGAGTTTTACAATGGCAGTAATTCACTTGCGCTAAGAGAGAAGAAACTTGTAGAAAAAACGACCAAGCGCGCCGTGAGAAAGGAAACATTGTGCAGCATCGCTGACTAAGCTTCCACACAACAAAGATGGCAAACGTAAGCAATATCTCGAGAGCCCCTTTTACATTATTACGGCTTCTAACTCATGTCGTAATGCCGATGCAGAGCTGCATTCAGCTATGTCAAGTATACCAACGCCTATTTAGCAAAGGATTGACGTCATATAGGTGCCCTCTCAAGAAAGCTGCTGCGCACCGAAGTGTTCCTGCACTCTGTGGTAGACGTAGTCGCTATAACAAGCAAAACTGTTTATTTATGCATCAAGTAATGGAGCCCGTTTTCGCTCTGCTTGGCGCGGTCGCCCTTGCCGGGGTCTCCCGGCAGTCCGCCTGGTTAGCTTCCCGCTTGGGGCGCTGTCGTCAGTGGCGCCCACAACACCCCCCTTTCTTGAAAGATTTGATCTCACAGGTCCAGGCGTTCTCGTCGCTTACAAACACGTCCACTTCTTGTGGTGCTCGTGTCCTGCAACGGTTCTAGGAGTCTTGCTGTACGTCTTGCTTGTCCTCTGTCGGTGTGTGCAACGTAGGACCTTGGTTCCGATGTTGGCTGTGTTACCACGCCATGTGATGCAGCTCCAGCCAGGATGGGCACCGCTGTGCGTGGTGGTAAACGCTCTCGGCTCCGTACTTTGTGCCGGATGTCGTATGATCGTTTTGCACAAGCTCTGTAGGCTTCATTATTTTGTCTGAACTCGCTGTCGTCCCACTTCGGGGCCAGCAGCTTCGAAGTGGTTGGACTGTGGTGTTCAGACGACGACCAATTAAAAGTTCTCCTGGTTAAACCCTTCCACACTGGGTGTGGCCCTGTAGGCAAGGACCGTTTCGTGTATGTTGGAAGATTTCCTCAAAAGCTACTTTGCTGTCTGCACAGCCCTCTCAGCCACACCGTTGGTCTGCGGGTAGTATGAGCTTGAAGTTGTATTTGAGGCTTCCCAGTGATGCACTAGTTCTTTTAACTCTGTGCAAGTGAACTGCGGCCCGTCGTCTCTGCGTATTGTCCGTGGAACACCGTACCGTGCAAACATTGGCTCCATGACAAGGGCTATGTTTTTTGTAGCTGTTCTCGGCAGCTGTTCTAGCTCGAAAAATCGGGAGTAGGGAGTAGTAGTCTACTACTACAACATACTCTTTACGCTCCAGCGTGAAGAGATCCATGCCGACTGTGTCCCAAGGGTGTGCTGGCAATAGGGTTAGAAGCAGGGGTTCTGTTTCTGGCTTTCTGTCCTCTATGCAAGTTGGATACGTTTCCACGTAGTCTTCAATGTGCTTGCCTATGCCTGGCCACGATATGCATTCTCTAGCCCTCACTCGGCACCTCGTTCTGTCCAAGTGGCCTGCATGGGGGTTTTCCAGAACCTGGCAGGATGATTATTCTGTCGCTTTTGAATAGCAGACCATCAACGAGCGATATCTCACTAGACACCTCGACGTACCTTTTCAGGTCAGGTGGCAGCCCATGCACAGTTGGCCATGATGTAGTGCAGAAGGTAGCCATCCTGGAAAGTGTTTCGTCTGACTCGATGCTTGCCCTGATTCTGGCCATCATTTGGTTTGAAGCAAAGAGCTGTTCAAGTGCTAATTCAAAATCGCACACTGCACCCTCGAGAGTTCTTTCTTTGTCTGCTGGTTTCCCAGATGGCTTCCGAGACAGAAGGTCAGCTGTGTACAGCTTTTTGGCGGGAGTGTGGGACATGGTGTTGTCGTACTCCAAAAGGCGCATCCTGAAACGTTGAAGGCGAGGACTCAGCTCGTCAAGTCGTTTAGTCGTCAGCAGCGCTATTAACGGCTTGTGGTCCGTTTCCACGTGAAAGGTTGATCCCTAGAGGTATTGGCGGAAATGTTCTCAAGCCATTGTGATTGCCAGTGCCTTCTTTTCGGTTTGGGCATATCGTTGTTCTGTATCCATAAGGGAGCGTCATGCATATGCCACAGGTAGGAGCTTTTCGTGCGACTGCTGTAGACGTACAGCCCCAAGACCGTACGAGGAAGCGTCCACAGACACTGTGAGGCGACTGAGCATCGTAGTGAGTAGGAATCGAGCGTCCTGCTTAAAGCTTGCTTCAGTTTGTCAAAACTCAGCTGCTGAGCTGGGCCCCAGTGCCAGTCGGCGTCTTGGTGGAGCAAGTCTTTAAGAGGCTTCGTAGTCTGCTAGCTCTGGAAGAAATTTCGCTAGGTGATATGCAGAGCTCATCAAAGACCTGACTTCTGACACATCACATGGTGGGTCGAGCTGGACTATGGCCCTGACCTTTTCCGAGTCAGCGTTGAGTCCTGTTGAGTTTACGACGTGTCGTAAGAATGTTACATCTGTTTGTCGAGAGAAGCACTTGTCGATGTTGAGGGTAACACCTGCGTTTTCAGCTTCCTCAGCATCAGCAGTAGGTTCGTGTTGTGTTCATCAGTTGTCTTCCCTGAGACAATGATGTCATCTTGTAGAAAACTCAAACCATCTAGTCCTTCGAGGACAAGGAACATTTCTCGTTGGTAGAAATCTGGCGCTGTGGAGATTCCGAAGGGAAGCCTCAGGAACTGGAACCTGCCAACTGGTGGGATGAAGGTTGTGGATTCGCGAGCGTCCTTGAACAGTGGCACCTGCCAGTACTCTGCTCGTGCATCTAGGCGGCTGAAACCTGTTGCACCTGCTGATTTTGCAAGACACTCGTCCACCGTAGGCATCAGCGCACGTTCGTGTATTATTTGTTGGTTGAGTTGACCATAGTCAACGCAGGTGCGCAGCTCATTGTTATTTTTTCGTGCGATAACCTCTGCAAAGAAACACTCGGTTGCTCGCTCGATCTTCTGGATGACTCCCAAGTCTTCCATCCTTTCTAGTTCTTTCTTCACAAGTGGAAGCAGTGGAAGAGGCAAGCGCCTAGGATAACTGACTGCGTATGGTTCAGCATCCTTTTTGGCTTTGATGCGGTAATCAGTCTTCATGACTCCGAGCCCAGACGTTAGCTTTGGGTGTAAAGCCAAGACGTTTGGGACACCAGTTCATTGTGCGAGGGTTTCGTCTAGCTCAAGAGGGCGCTGTAGAATCCCAAGTGATTCTATAGCTGGTCGACTGAGCAGCGGTTCCTTTGATCCCTTGATGATGAAGACTGCTTCTTGGACTTCAGTGTTGCGCCAGGTGACTGTTGCATTGATGTAGCCAACAGTGGCTATCGCTGTCTGGCCTGGGCCTATCAACAGTTGTTGCGTTGACTTGATTTGTCCCATGACGGTTCTGTCGTACTGGTCGTGTACGATTGTAGTCACATCTGCGCCGGGGTCGACCTTGAAGGCAAAAGGCAAGTTGTTCACCGTAGCAGTGATCCTCCACAGTGTGTTTACTCCCACTTTGATTTCGCCTAGATATAGCTCTCCGAGATCTTGTGGTCGTTGTCGGATACTCGAGGTCTCGTCCTTCAGCTTAGAGATGCAGATGTGGACGTAGCGGCCTTTTTTCCCACACTGGTTGCACTTCTTGTCTATCGCTCGACGCTGTGTCTTCGTGTGGTCACGCACACCACCACACCACTTGCAGCGTTCGTCTCCCGTCTTGTGTGTATGTTGATGGCGCGACTTGAAAAGAACCTTCGCTTCATTCCGGCGAGTTTTGACGTTTGTCTGGCCGCGAATTTTCCCATGTCGAGAGCTGGCTGTTCGGTGGAGCGAATTTCCTTGTGTTTAAGTTTCATTCTCTCTGACTTGCGGGCAGCTGTGATTGATTTTTCGAAAGAGACTCTGCCTCAAGTTGTAGGCTATCGCTGAGTTTTACGCCTTGCAAGCCGGCCACGAGCCTGTCCCGAATCAGTTCGTCTTTGAGAGTTCCGTAATCGCATCTTTCGGCCATGTTGTACAGTTGAGTTGCAAATGCGTCGACGTTGCATGCTGCTCTTGTTTCCGAGAGTTAAATCGCGCTCTCTCACAGATGACATATTTTCTATGTAGGAAATGCTTTTCAATAGCACTCACCACGGCGGAGTATGATGCCATCTGTTCGTCTGTCAGTTTCAAAGCAGCGAGCACGTCCTCCGCTTCTTCGCCCATGGCGTAGAGTAATGTGTTAATTTGCGTTGTCTCGTCCTGTCCTGTCAGACCGGAGATGGGTCGGTAGCTTTCCCACCTGCGGTGCCATCTTGTCCAATCTTCGGGCTTGCGGAAATTGAGCTTTGTCGGCAGTTCCACGGCGAGCGGGTTGAACATCATTCTCGGAGTGCCGCTCGCGCGCTCTTCGTTCGCGCCACGAGTGTCTGGCATGACGCTGCAGCCGCTTACGTTGGGATAGCTGTCCTTGGGTGTCACGCTGCGTTGGTTATCCCGCCGCTGCCACCATGTGGTAGACGAAGCCGGTATAACAAGCAAAAGTGTTTATTTATGCATCAAGTAATGGCTCCCGGTTTCGCTCTGCTTGGCGCGGTCGCTCTAGCCGGGGTCTCCCGGCGGGCGGCTGGTTAGCTTGCCGCCTGGGGCGCTTAGCTTGCCGCCAGTGGCGCCCACAACACACTCCCCCCGGAAGACCCGCCTGTCCGGCGAAGCATTCCTATCGCGGCTGCCCGGGCCCTGGATCGAGTCATGGAAGGACCAACCCCGGCACTGCGGCCGTCCAAGGCGCAGTGCTCCATATTCACGGTGCCGGAACCTGTTCCGGCGGACAGCCTCATCGACACTATCGAGGAGGCTGTCGGTGTAGGGGGGCTGCAGTACCTGCAGCACCTTGAAGGTCTTCGTTTCCTGGCCGCCGAGTCCTCCATGACGCAAGCGACCAAAATGGTGGCGAGAGGCGTCCTGCTTCTCGCCGGAAAAGAAGTGTCGCTGGAGCAGATGGGAGCTCCGGTGGTTTATGTGACGGCGGTTTACCGTCTTCCCCCGTGCGTCAGCGACGAGGCTCTCGCTGCTGTGTTTTCCCCGTACGGAAAAGACCTATCCCTCTCAGAAGTAGCGTTCTGGTCTAGGAGCCACGTCCGCAATGGGACGCGGCTGGTCAAGTTGGAAATGACGCGGTCATCCCCCAACTTCCTGATGGTAACTGGGACCCGCGTGATGCTAGAGAATCGAGGAATGAAACGCGTGTGTTCCAGGTGCGGCATTGAAGGCCACATTGGCGCTGCTTGTACGGCGGTGCGCTGCGGTCGTTGCAGCGCTTACGGCCATGATAGTGCGAGTTGCCGCTCAGCGTGCAAGCGCTGTGGCGGCGAACATCCAAAGGTTGATTGTCATCTACCGCGCTCTTATGCAGCGGCTGCCAAGTCGTCTTCGGAGCCTGTGTACAACCCGAAAAGGCCGCGAACCTGGAGCTGTCCAGCGACACCCAGGAGCCCAGCAGGAATGCAGAGAAGGACGACGACGAGGCCTTGACTACAATGTCTCAGTTCCTCTCTGACGGGGCAACCACGGAGCCCTCCCCCGATAGCGAGCTTCTGACGGAGGTAACAACCTCTCAGAGCAACACCGAGAACTCCTCAGACGCACCCGGCTCTGAGTGCCGAGCATCGGAGTCGCAACCTGGGGCGGGCCAGCACACACACGGCGACAAGCTGCAGATGACGCCCGCTCCACATGTGAAGTCGGCAAATCTGGAGGCTCTGCTGAACGCCCCGCGCCTCCTGCACTCGGCGGCTTCTGCCCCCGTCCTCCCAAGTAAGGAAGCTAGCCTGTCTGGCGTTACGCACGACGCTCTGGCTCCGCGAGCCCGCAACGCCTGAGTGCGGGCCGCGCTATGAAAGCGCCTTTGGAGGACGACGGCATACAGGGCTGTGCATCTTCTTCGAACGAATCAGCGCCGCATAAGAAGGTGCGGAAGGCACCAGACGGCTCCGAGATGGACTTCTCGGACGCCGAGTTGTAACCACCATGTCGCTGCCTCTCAGGCTCAACGGCCATTGCGGCCACACCCTCGTCCTTCGCTTCGCAAGTCTGGCGGTGGTGTCAACGTGGCTCAGTCGGCGCCGACCAGCGGCCACTGCTTCTCGCTCCCGGCTAATATTCGCCTCGGCTGTGTCGCTGCGGCCTGCGGAGTGCGAACTGCGTGCGTTCCGTGCAGTGAGTGTGTGTGTGTTTTTGACTGTAGTTTTGTTTTGCACAGATGCGCGCGCCACACGGACCATGTCGAGGCCCGGGCCCACAGGAATCAACACTCAACTCCCCGAGTGGCTCCCTAGTGCTGATTAGCGGACACGTTTACAGACTTTGCCCAAAGAACTTTTCCGTGAGTTTGTTATGTTCTCCTCCATTTTTTGTTTCTGTGGTATGTCAAGTAGTCTTTGCTCCTCCTCCTTTTTATGATGGCTCTTTTATTGCGAAAGCAATACAACTTGCACTTTCAAGCCCTTGCCATACCGCGGCGGTGCCACCATTTACCTTTCGCGTGACCTCTTTGTGACATCACGCCGAAGAGCTGGGCGACCATCTCGCGCCGTCTGCGAGTAGTGGCGGTGCCACCACCGGTGGCCTAACTCCCGCGCTGTCTGCCAGGAGCGCAACAGGTGTTGTGACCTCACGCTGAAGAGCTGCGCGACCATCAGCAACCTATCCGCCTGGCGGCTCAAGCCGCGAAGAAACACTGTTGCTTCGCCTGTCAGCCGCGGAGGCCCGGCCTCCGTCCCATAGGCCTGCGTGCCTGAGGCGGAGAGTAGGGGGCCTCCTACATCGGTGGAAAGATAAAGTTATAACGACAACAACTGGGCGACGATCTCGCGCCATCTGCGGGTAGTGGCGGTGCCACAACCGGCGTCCTAACGCCCGCGCTGTCCTCCAGGAGCGCAACAGGTGTTGTGACGTCGTGGCGAAGAACTGGGCGACCATCTCGCGCTTCTGCGAGTATTCACGGTGCCTCCACTGACGGTTTAACATCTACTTTGACGAAGCTACCTACCGCTAGGGAAGCTCATCGGAATGAGCGTAAGAGACAGCAGCGAGCTACATAGACGGAGGAACAGCGTATCCATGTCGTATCCAGACTGAATCAGTGTATAACCACCATAGTATAACTATAACAAGCATATCCATAAGCACCACCACCAGCCGAACATTAGCTGAACCTGGGCGTAGCCATGGGTATTGCTTTCGCAATCTACCGGGCTTAATGAAGCTAAGCCTCTGCCAATATTTTTGTTTTGCTTCCTTTTTGCGCGCAAGGCTTTCGTCACCCTGACAAGCAAAGGAAGGTGCTTGATCTTGCGCGTTCCCATCGAGGAGATGTTTTGTTTTTTCAGGAGTGCAACTTCCGCACCACCGCCGATGTCCTTTCATTTCGTTCTCGTTTTAATGTTGAGGCCTTTTTTTCGTTAACGGACTCACGGTGTTGTGGCGTAGGCGTGATCTTTCTTTCACCAGCATGCAGAGCATGTGCTCATTGTACATATGGCATAGATGGGTGCGTGATTGTCGTTGACATTTTTCTGGATGGCCGCAAGACTCGTTTTGTCAACGTGTACGCGCCAGTCACGTGTAGTCTGACAAACGACGTCTTTCGATCCACCATGACACATATTCTCCACGATGTGCCTAACTTTCTGCTGGGGGTTTCAGTGGTGTTTTAGACACAATGCGCGACATCCGGGGACCTGGTCAGGGCACCTCCAATTACCACGCGATAGAACTTGGAAAACTAGTGCAATCATTACGCTTAGAGGACGCGTGAGTGACTCTTCAGAGAGACTATTTCAATGCAGCGCGAGTCTGGGGCCAGAGCGCGAGCCGAATATATCGAGTTTACATCCCCTCCGCCATGGAAACTGACTTGCTACAGTGCGAGGTATTGCCTTTCCCATCAGGCCTTAAACTAAGCGATCACTTCCCGGTCACGGTTAATCTGCGAGCCTCTCCGGGCCGTGCAAACAGCTCCCTGATGTGGCCCATGGATGCAACGGTACTACGCGATGAACAGTGCTTCACTGATATACGCCGAGAGTTGTGCTTGCCTGTGGCCGCAGTTAGTGACATTACACCTGTTACATGGGACGCGCTGAAAGCACGCTGGCGCGATGTTCTTGTGTGTGCGGGGAAGGCGCGGCGTGTCCGCATTAAAACAATGCTGAATGACGTTCTGCGCCGTATGCGCATGGTACGGGGCGGCGAATCGCTTACGTTCGCGATGCGCGAATATCTCGAGATGTTCGTAAGACAGTTATCGCGCATAACTCTCATCGGGACCATCAAACATGCCGCTTGAGGATGCTCGGACCTCGGACACGCTCGAGCCGTTGGTCAGTGCAGTAACAGGCGAACGCGCGTAGAGAGCGTCACGTTTGCGGACGGTACGACATCTTCGGAATCCGCGGACATCCGCGACGCGTTTACCGAGTATTTCGCGGCCCTCTTTTCGTCGCAAGACCTCGACCAGTAGGAGCATTTTCAAGAAGCTGTCGGCTCCTCCTGTCGTCTTCTCCCTCAACTTCCAGAAGACGCACGTTCGGCACTTAAGGAGCCGGCAACTTTGGAGGAGGTGCGTTGTGCCTTAGGCGTCATGAAGCAGTCGACCGCTCCCGGTCCTGACGGACTTGTAACCGGTTTTTATTCTACTTCTTTTGACATCCTCGGTCCTGCTTTAATTAATCTCGTAAACTGTTTCCTTGAGGGCGGTACTAAGCCACCCTTCTAATACCGAAGGAGGGCATGACGCCGTCGAGTCCCTCATCGTGGCGACCGATTACCCTACTTAACACCTACTATAAGCTTGCAGCCACATTGCTACTCCGTAGGGTGCGAATCTACCTTCAGGACTTGGTTTGCGCATACCAGTCCTGTTCGGTAATTGGACGATCGGTGTTCGCTTTGTTGACACTGACGAGAGACGCCTTCGAATCCGCCTGTGCCAAACGGATTACCGGAGCTTTTGTTTCCTTGGACCAGGCAAAGGCCTTCGATTGCGCAGAACATGGTTACTTCTTCGCTGTGCTCCGCACATTTGGTTTTCCTGACGAATTCGTTCAGCTCCTAAGTGGCCTTTACACAGATCTTAGCAGTGAACTAGTACTGAATGGCTAAATTGCCGGCAGCTTTCCGATTACGCGGGGAGGGCGTCAGGGGTGCCCTCTCTCGCCGGTACTCTTCATACTTTCGCTCGACCAGCTGCTGCGTAGGGTTGCCGCGGGCAGGCGTATTCGAGGTTTTCCATCAATAGGACAGGAGACTGTGGTTGTATCTGAATACGCGGACGCCATTTCGCTCTTCGTGCGTGACAATGACAGCTTCATTTTTTTTTGAACATCTTTTCAGAATACGCAACTGTATCAGGAGCGCAGCTCAACCCGAAGAACAATAACGCTCTCCGATTCGGTCAAGTCAGGGGCCCTTTAGCCGCTGCCGTGCCGTTTGCGGTCGCAGTGCGTGTACTTTGCGTGCTGTTCGAGCCAAGCGGAGTCTCCCCCCGGACATGGGACATAGTTCTCTCGCGAGCCACGCCCACCTTTTCTGACGCAGCGCGTTTCAACCTCGCGCCCGATGCTAAAGTTAGTGTCGTCAAGACACGAGCGTGCGCTTTCACCTTTTATGTGGCGCGTATCGCGACAATTCCGCGCCGGCTGGTGAACAGACTCACGTCCCTTATAGGGACTTTCGTTTGGGATGGCAGGACAGCTCTAGTCGCCGTCACATCCTGCACGTTCCGAGGAGCAGAGGCGGCCTTGGCCTTCCGTGCATCCCTACAGTTGCCCGAGTACTCGCGTTAAGGCTGGTAGATAGGCTATTAGTTGACGAGTCTTACCCTGGTCCCTGGCTCATCCTGTACTGGATGAGCACGGCGCGTCGTGTGCTCACACTCGAACAATACCTCGGTCCGCAAGCGGACAGACCTCTGCCTTTTTACCGCGAGGTTGCCGAGATAAAGTCGACTCTAGACGCAAACCCTTCAGATGTTAATGTAGGCGACCTGCCAGCTATACGCATCAGTGAATAAGCAGCCGTTCGCAGGCGTTCAGCGGAAGACCAACGAGAGACCGATGCACGCAAATGGCGAGCGTGGGCAGCTTCTCGGCTGCCAAATGAAGTGCGAGATTTTGACTGGCTTAGGATCTGGGGCGTCCTCCCCATGAGACAGCGCCTTGCCAGATGGGGTATTGTACCCAATGACCAGTGTGCCAACTGCGGTGCTGCCGAGAGCCTCACGCATGCTTTATTCGAATGTGTAGTTGCGAGAACAATGTGGCGGCTCGCATATAGGATGTTTAACGTCCGCATGAACCCTGACATCAGACGCCGGCGCACCCCTTTTGAACACCTTGTGTTCAGTGTGGTTCTGTTTGTTTCGTGGCGTCTCAGGTGCCTCGCTGAGGTGCGCCGAACTCCCGCCCGGCCAATGTACCCAGCGTTGCAGAGGCTACGCCTCGTCTTCTGGAAGTATCTGTCTGGATAGTTAAAAACTGAGGCGAGACGCGGTTTCTGCGGCGCTGGCACACGCGCTTCTATTTTGTACGAGGCAGCAGACTTGCGATGCCTGTCGTCCTTTATTAGAACCCTCCTCGTTTACACTGTTTTCCCCTCTCAGAGGGAATCATGTTAGATTTAGTTTATTAGGCATAAGTATCCCATAGTGTTTTGTATAGCGCTTCGTTTTGTGAGTAATGTGTGGTTTTGTATGTATGTATGTACCCAATAAATTCTCTTTATGACATGCCTTGGAAGGCTTTTAACCCACCTTGGTATCTGTATTATAATGCGAATTAATGTCATAAGCAGTGTGACACACATGTTTAAGGTGTAGTTGCCGAAGCCACACATGTTGGATGGACGTCCCTTAAGAGGTTTAGAACCCACATTGGTACTTGTAATAGAATGCAAATATCTATGTCAACTCATAGCTGTATATGTCACAACACACATGTGAAATGAATACTTTGTATGCGATTGCTGTATATGTTTATATCTATTTTTATTGAGTAAATTTTTCTACACTGTCTATACCTTCATATACATTATCATTCAAAATTGTATATATTATCAATGAACAGCCAAATCTTATTTATAAATACTGATTTGTGATGTATTTTTCATTATGATATATGTTATGTGCACTTTGTTTTGTTCTTAAGCATGTACATTTTCTCCTTTGGTCATTCGTCTCCGCTCATGTGAATGTCTATTCTCTAATAAAACGTTTTCTAAACACAGTTCCCGCCATTAAATTTCAAAGTACTTCCTTTGCCATCCTGGCTCAATAAGACTATTATAAGGCCTCTTGTCGATCAGCTGCCTGTCGTACAATCAGCGTCATTGAGCGGCGAATGGATTCGTCTGTGTCGCATGATGACAAGTGCTTGGCCCATAACCGCGTTGAATTTTAAGGATATAGACTTTACGGCTCATGCTGTCGTGGACAAAATGTGTCCTGCTTTTGCAACTGCTTTGATTGCCGATGAGGAATGTCGTCATAAAGGTTTCGACCAACCACAGAGCACCACTACAGTATGCGCGAATGCGTGCCTTATATGGCCATATGTCAATCAATTACCAAGTACTAAATAAGGCTAAATTATCACTTATGACAAATTACATCATAAATATTTAGGCAATTATTTACCTGTTTATTGAGTGCTTATTTAATTCGTTTATTTATTACTAGTTTTGTCAGTTGCGTAGCAGGATGCGGAACTCAGGCTTTCGCCTTTCACTACTTATGTCGCTAAAGTCCCTTGTAATTGTTTCTTGTTTCTAGTTTATGTGACGTAACTGTGGCGATATTCTCTTGCGGGCGGCTAAAACACGCCACTTTCGTGTCACCACTGCGCTCAACGCTGTCTCACGACGTATAATAGTAATATTAATTAAATTATTGTTTTGAACATACTACAGGCCAATATTTTGTCCCGTGCTGGAGGGGCAATACAAGACATTCAATGCTTTACAGATAAAAAAAAGGCGCAATAAATAGGAAGTTCAGGCGGTTGCAGTCAGTAACCAAAAACAGCAGAATACAGCACCTGCTTTCTCATGAAAATGCTCCTCTAGAGCTTTACTAAAATTGGGAGGCTGGAAAATGGCCTCAGGAAGCCAGTTCTAATCGGCAACGGTCCGCAGATAAAAACTGTACTTGAAAGTATCAGTCCTTGCAAAAATGTGTTCGAGCAATTGGTTTCGTGAATGATGTGTTCGGCGCGACAGCTCTTTGAGTATTGTAGGTCGGGGTATGTTTAATTTATGTGTCAAAAGGTTATGCATAAACAATAAATGGGATATTTTTCGGCGTAGTTAAAGTTATGGGATAGCATTGGCTTTTATTAGAGTCGAGGGTGAGTCTAAGTTCCTGTATTTATTATAAATAAACCTGATAGCTTTCCTTTGCACCATCTCAATTCAGTATACGTCTTTCTTTATAAATGTATCCCATAAAATCGAAGCGTACTCTAATTTAGACCTAATAAATCTTGAGTATGCAAGAAATTTCAGCTTTAGCTTACTTAGTGCATCTTTAAGCTTCCGCCTTAAGTAGCGCAGCTTGGAAAATGCCCGGGAACCTATGTCATGTATATGGGCAGTCCATGTTAAATCATGTGTTAGTGTAACTCCTAAGCATTTATAATGTGCAACTTCCCGATAGGTAGTTTAGCTGGCTGTAAAAGCAGGAACTGAAATGTTTTTTTTTTACGCGTGATGCGCAAAAGGACTGTTTTTTAGGTTCAACTGCATATCCCATATAACACACCATTCATGAACTGCTAAGAGGGAATTTTGTAAAATGTAGTGATCATTCTGTGCCTTTATGCTGTAAAAACGTATGAAATCGTAAGCAAAAAGCTTTAGGGAGACATTCTCGGAAATGGAAACCGGCAGATCACTGATATAAATTAGGAAAAGTTGTTGTTGTGGCTGTGGCTGTGGCTGTAGGAAGAAGGAAAAGAAAATGCACGAACCTGCTACTGGCTCTGTAGATGAGCCACCTCCGCTGTCTCGTGCGGACAGAAGAAAAAATAGAGAACGAAAAAAGAAGAGGGAGAAAAAGACGCGCGCCGCAAGAGCAGCCATCTTCCACCACCGTAGCAGCGGCGGGTGCAATGACGGCCTACAACAGATAAAATTCGGTGGCTGGCTGGCCCCTGCCGCAAGCGGCGTTGACCTACCGTCCCAGCCGCGTAGGGCCAGAAACTGCCACCCTCCTTTTTGTTTTTTCAATTAGGAAAAGCAGCGGCCCTATGACGCTCCCTTGGAG
>JAJIZL010039794.1:60637-105394 GCA_023969395.1 Amblyomma maculatum
TTTATGCCTAAGTGGTTTGGCCGCCCGTCTCGGCTGTGGGAAGTGGTTAAGTCGAAAGCCGCCTCCGGACACCCACCGGAGAAAATGGTTTGCTTTGTGGGTTTAACGTCCCAAAGCGACTCAGCTTATGAGAAACGCCGTAGTACAGGACGCCGGAAATTTCGTCCACCTGGGATACAAGGGTCCCTCCGGCCCGGTATCCGGCTCTCATAGGGGTGTGCGCTTGGACGAGGCTCCGCTAGCCCTGAAGCTAAATGTTTCGAACACTTCGGCCTAAAAAGATCGCGAGGAAGAGAAAAAAAAGAGCTACATGTACGCTTCTACTGCAGAAGGCGAAGTTTCGGTTGTCCGATGGCGGAACGGGTCACTGTTCCACCGGCGTAACTATTTGAGCCATGACCCCGTTCGCAAGAATTTCACAGCCTCAAGCATCAGGCCGAAGGAAATCTAGTACCCTTTTAGGGCCGCGGTTGGTGCCCGGCGGCACCGGGGATTGAACGTGGTACCTTCCAAATATAAGGTAAATGCTTTACCACGAGGCCACTGCACTTTGCTTTTTTTTCTTTATTGCATGAATTGGTACAAATACATCAGTAAAAGATCGTGGTTGCCATGCCCCTTGGCTGACAACCGTGTCTAATGGACTTTCATTACCACAAGTTCGCCATGCACCGGTAGCATCTTTCTCTTCCCCTTCAAAGACAGAGAAAGATGCTCGTAGTGAGGGATAAATCTCAGTATGCGCAAGGCTCACGGCCTATTAGAAAGGTAATATGTGGGGAGCTGTAGGAAGTAAACTGCCACTCGCCAATGCAACAATAAATGATAAGCTTGTACTCAGGGTAAATATTTGTGGTGGGACAACACGAGGGTTCTCTTCCAGATATAAAGTATTAAAATAGCCAATGTTGGTTGCAGGTAGAGCACGAGAACCTAAATGAGGTGGCTCAAAAGTCCAATGATAGAGCGTTATTCCGCTTTCATTACAATGTAATTCAACCAGTCCGGACAAACAGCTTCCACCTCTTCCGGGTTATTCCTAAACTTCAAAATGACTTCCCAAACTCGTGCATCCTACCCGATGTGTCTCTCAGCTATCTGCCTTGGGATAAAAGCACTGAATAAAAGCACTGACGGCATATTTGTATATATGTGTATTTTGTATATTTGTAGGGCATGGCTCTTCTATTGCAACAATCATAGCAATTGTCCTAACCTATGCAAATCACCCCCCCGCCCCGTGAACTGTCTGCTATTGTTCACCCCCTACCCTCACGATGCGAATCGATAGTCTGTAATCCAATTTCCCGATGCACTCCGCCACTTATTATTATGTAGATTTGCTCTGTAGGCCTTGCTTTAGCTCTCTGAAGTATCTGAAATTTGCTGCGATTGAAACTGCGGGCATGGATTGTTTTGACTTTGAGGTGAGTCTTAGCTGCAGACATTGCAAATCTTTTTGCACGGATACACAAATATGTATGAAACTATCGCATAAATTAGAGCATTGGTTAAATAAGGCAAAATAAAGCAAAGCGTATAGTACGCGATAGCATGTACGCCAATGACATTACTATATAGATCAATGAAGGGCCAGATGGGCAAATAGAAGAAGCGCTGCAGAAAGCTGTCAGGACAGTTCAAGAGCAACGAAAGCAGGACTCGAGTGCTCGTCGTTGTTGCTAGTTCAAAGATGCAAGTAAAAGCTCAGAATGGCTTTTAGTGTAAACTTGCAAGATAATGAAGCCAGAGAAGACCAGGAAATCAAGCTTCTTGGACTAAGAATAACGAATCTATCTTGGAACGCAACGAGGCTCGAAGCAATCAAAGAATGTATATACCAGACAGCAAGAATTTTTACTCGCATCGACCTTTCTCAAATCATTAAAGCGTTCTTAAAAGCACAATAACGAAATCACTCCCTGTCTCAACCTGCTTACGACCTACGTCCAGAAGGTCGACGCTAAGAGAATAGCTCTAGGCTTTTCGTATTGCACAACCACAGAAGTTACTTGACCTTGGAGTACACAACACGTTCGAAGAACTGAAGAAATAGTGCATCCACAGCAAGAGTCATCCTACGTAGATTGGGCATCGTAGGGAAAAAGATGATCGACTCCTCGGCGCCAGTACCAACAAAACGTACAAAAACAGGTCGTTATTAAGACAGTACCAAAAATATTCCACAAATACAAGGTAGGCCGGAATCAAGAGCCATGAGCTTGCCTAGAAGTTTGCAAAAACTCGTAGACATCTGATAGTACACGTTGCTTGTAACGAGGGCGGCCCGGATAGGTTAACTATTTTCGAGGTACCAAACCCCAAGGTACGAAGACCAGCAAGAGTAATGATGTCGGAAACCCTCTCAACCTGCAGGTCCCATGCCGCGCAAGATGCCGACATCGCAGTCGATGAAGTCTACACCCAAGCCACCACCATTGTGTGCGATTGTAAGGATGATGTGCAGCACTAATCGAAGAAACAATATCTTGCGTCAATCAGGCCATACTGCTCAAGCTCCATCGAACTGACAAAGTTGGAGAAGCTGATCTTATTACGGGGCCAGCCCCGCAGCGAGCCCAGCAACGAGCCAGCCCACACTTACACTCAGTAAAAGCCGACCGAGCAGGGGGAATCGCCTTGAACCTAAAGCTCTTCGGGGAGCCGCTCACCTCACCACGATTACGCGACACAATACAGACACGGAAAAATAATATACCCACGACCTGACCGCTTACTATGCAGAGAGCAACATGTGGTGTGGAGGAAACTAAATCGATATATTCCCTAACTTATAAATTGTTTCCACACTCCTCATTTCTGAATGAGCAGCACTGTCGCTTCTGGAGTTAGATATTATCATTAAATAATTCATTGTGGCATTGTTGGGACCATACCACTCAGAGGGCTCATGGCAGGTCCCATCGCTTGACGCATGGAATGAAATACCAGCAATGTCCCGGACATCCAATCCCAAGCCGTGGTATGGGCCTGTGTCGCCAGGGGACTTCATTGTCTCGGAAGCACGTACTCACCTCCTTGCCTCTCCCCCTTTCCACTCCACAATAAATATGTGCTTCAGTTCACTTCGGCATTTTATATATTGTTTTGTCGTCTTGGTGGCGTTAGGTCTTGAGTGAATGTGAGCTACTGTGAATATAGTACACAGACGGTCTTTGCATTGCTTCGTCGAGTCAAGGGGCGGGGTGGTGGTGAGCGGTGAGCTGTCAGAACTTGTTGCGGTGGCGCTTAACCGGACGTAGCATACCGGGAGCAATCCATTTATGCCAATATGGCTGAATGGCCCCTAATCAGCAAAAAACTGATGCCAAACGCTTACATCAGAATGAAATCGTGATGGGAATAAAAAATATATCATGGCAGAAGGCGAAGAATTTAGGCTTGCGAAAGGAGCACGAACGCTTCAGGCCAATACCTGCTAGTATTTCGCTTCTAGCGTGAAAATATTATAGCACAACCAGGAAAATGTTTTAGGATGAGAATTCAAATTACTAATCGTCTTTCGAAAAATGATTTAGCACGTCAGCAGTTTCGTATGATCAAAGTTTGTAATGAAAGCAATATGTTGTGGCGAGTCACTGATGTATAAATAACTATAAACAGGATATTAGGAAGTCTGTCTTCCGCAATTATTTTCCTGATTAGCATCCAGTAAAAAATAGATGTCTTTTTACTCTCTACAACTTCTTAACCTCACTTATCAAAACAGCTCGTTATGGTTTTTTGTGCTATGATTTGTGAAATACACCTAAATAATGTGAAGAACTATATTTATCATGCAAACATTCTAAGATAATATCATTTTATCATATCCTAATATAGAGAAAGAGAAAGTATCATATAATTTCTTCTCATGCAAATAGTATTGTTGTTTTTGTTTTCAAAAAGACAGTGTGAATAGCGTGAGGCATATGGGATATAACAGGTAAAACTAGGCACATCTACGACTTACTTTCTGGTCTTCCATTAGTGGCCGATGTTCACTTTTCATACATAGTTGCCTGTCGGGAAACGAATATACATAGAACGTCAATTCCGGGTAGCATGTGTAATTTATAATCTTAAATTCACTCAAAGCATTGCTGGTATACTGTGATAACCCGATTCGACTACAACAAAACATTGAACAAGGGTTTGAGTTTTCTAGGGGATGATTTCTGACATTTGAGGACGTTGCTGGTTGTATAATTATCAACTACTGCAGCTTGAAGAATTACACGAAGGAGCCGCGCACGAAAGGCGAGAACAAAAGGGAACGACGAGACACTAATGTACACACAACGGTTTCTTTCGAACCTCTTGGATTATATAAAAAAACACGGCATACAGAACGAATAGACTGATCAAGGTTTTAGAAATGCAACCACGAAGGCAACGCCATCAATTCAGAGACATAACACAACTTCACTTCAGCATATAAAGAGAAGTAGTGACGGCCAGACAGTCCACAACAGGCCAAATGAACCAGACAACCTTTACATATGTACATGGGAGTTTTACAATGGCAATAATTTACTTTCGTGACGAGAAAAGAAACTTGTCGAAAAAACAACAACGCGCGCCGTGAGAAAGGAAACATTGCGAGATATCGCCGACTAAGTTGCCATAAAACACAGTTGACAAACGTAAGCAATATCTCGAAAGTACCTTTTACATTATTACGGGTTCTAACTCATGCCGTAATACCGATGCAGAGCTAGATTAAGCTATAATAAGCGGTGCAACGGCTTATTCACCATAGGATTGACATCATAATAGGACACCCCATGGTGATCTTCAAAAAAAAAAAAATCGGAAAACTAGAAGCGAGATATTAGAAGACGTGCTCGCGTTAGGCTTCGACCCACCGGGGTGGTGCGGTAGGCCGGATTGCATGAGCCCCTTGGCTGGGAAAAGCCCGCTCCCTGAACCAAAAAGCACCCGAACATTATGCTGTGGGAGGCCTTGCCTGGGGTAGCTGTAAGATGATAATGGTCGCAGGTTGAGGTATGTACCCTCACAGGAGGATCGCACCTAGTGCATCCTTCCTTCCATTTGACAAGGCAAGGCTTAAAAAGGCTGCTGCGCACCGAAGCGTTCCTGCACTCTGTGGTAGACGTAGCGGTATAACAAGCAAAACTCTTTATTTATGCATCAAGTAATGGCGCCCGTTTTCGCTCTGCTTGGCGCGGATGCCCTTTCCGGGATCTCCCGGTAGTCCGCCTGGTTAGCTTGCCCCTTGGGGCGCTGTCGTCAGCGGCGTCCAGAACACTCCCCTTTCTTGAAAGGTTTGATCTCACGGTCCAGGCATTCTGGTCGTTTACAAACACGTCCACTTCTTGTGGTGCTTGTGTCCTGCAACGGTTGCAGGTGTCTTGCTGTACGTCTTGCTTGTTCTCTGTCGGTTTGTACAACGTAGGACCTTGGTTCTGATGTTGGCTGTGTTACCACGCCGTGTGATGCAGCTCCAGAGAGGATGCGCACCGCTGTACCAGGTGGTAAGCGCTCCCGGCTCCGTACTTTGTGCTGGGTGTCGTAAGATCGTTTTGCACGAGCTCTGTAGGCTGCATTATTCTGTCTGAATTCGCTGTCGTCCCACTTCGGGGCTAGCAGCTTCGAAGTGGTTGGTACTGTGGCGTTCAGACGACGACCCATTAAGAGTTCTGGTGAAAACCTTTCCATGCCGGGTGTTGCCCTATAGACATGCAGCGCTTCGTGTATGTTCGAAGACTTCCTCAAAAGCTGCTTTGCTGTCTGCCCAGCCCTCTCAGCCATACCATTGCTCTGCGGGTAGTAAGGGCTTGAGGTTGTATATGAGGCTTCCCAGTGATGCACTAGTTCTTTGAACTCTGTGGAAGTGAACTGCGGCCCGTTGTCTGTACGAATTGTCCGCGGAACACCGTACCGTGCAAACATTGGCTCCATGACTAGGGCTATGTTTTTTGTCGCTGTCCTCGGCAGCTGTTATAGCTCGAAATATCGGGAGTAGTAGTCTACTACTACAACATACTCTTTCCCCTCCAGCGTGAAGAGATCCATGCCGACTGTGTCCCAAGGGTGTGCTGGCAATGGGGATAGAAGCAGGGGTTCTGTTTCTAGCTTTCTGTACTCTCTGCAATTTGGACATTTTTCCACGTAGTCTTCAATGTGCTTGCCTATGCCTGGCCACCATATGTATTCTCTTGCCCTCGCTCGGCACCTCGTTGTGCCCAAGTGGCCTGCATGGGGGTTTTCCAGAACATGGCGGGATGATTATTCTGTCGCCTTTGAATAGCACACCATCAACGAGCGGAATCTCACTAGCCACCTCGACGTGCCTTTTCAGGTCAGGTGACAGCCCATGCACAGTTGGTCATGATGTAGTGCAGAAGGTAGCCACCCTGGAATGTTTTTCGTCTGACTGGATGCTTGCCCTGATTCTGTCTATTGTGTGGTTTGAAGCAGGGAGCTGTTCAAGTGCTAATTCTTCAAACTCGCGCACTGCACTCTCGAGAGTTCTTTCTTTGTCTGCGGGTTTCCCAGATGGCTTCCGGGACAGAAGGTCAGCTGTGTACAGCTTTTTGCCGGGAGTGTGGGACATGGTGTAGTCGTACTCCAAAAGGCGCATCCTGAAACGTTGAAGGCGAGGACTCAGCTCGTGAAGTCGTTTAGTTGTCAGCAGCGGTATTAATGGCTTGTGGTCCGTTTCCACATGAAAGGTTGATCCCAGCAGGTATTTGCAGAAATGTTCGCAAGCCCATGTGATTGCCAGTGCCTCGTTTTTGATTTGCAATACCTTTGTTCTGTATCCGTAAGGGAGCGTGGAGTATATGTCACAGGTAGGCGCTTTTCGTGCGACTGCCGTAGTACAGCCCTAAGACCGTACGAGAAAGCTTCCGCAGACACTGTGTGAGGTGACTGAGCATCGTAGTGAGTGGGAATCGAGCGTCCTGTTTAAAGCTTCCTTGAGTTTGTCAAAACTCTGCTGCTGAGCTGTGCCCCAATGCGAGTCGTGTCTTGGTGGAGCAAGTCTCTGAGAGGCTTCGTAAAGTCTGCTAGCTCTGGAAGAAGTTTCGATAGGTGGTATACTAAGCCCAAACAAAGACCTGACTTCTGACACATCAAATGGCGGGTCGAGCTGGACTATGGCCCTGACCTTTTCCGGGTCGGCGCTGACTCCTGTTGAATTTACGACGTGTCCTAAGAATGTTACTTCTGTTTGTCGAAAGGAGCACTTGTCGATGTTGAGGGTAACACCTGCATCTTCAGCGTCCTCAGCACCAGCAGTAGGTTGGTGTCGTGTTCCTCAGTTGTCTTCCTTGAGACAATGATGTTATCGTGTAGACAACTCAAACCTTCTATTCCTTCGAGCACACGGAACATTTCTCGTTGGTAGAACTCTGGCGCTGTGGAGATTCCGAAGGGAAGCCTCAGGAGCTGGAACCTCCCAACTGGTGTGATGAAGGTTATGCATTCGCGAGCGTTCTTGGACAGTCGCACCTGCCAGTACTATGCTCGTGCATCTAGGCGGCTGAAAACTGCTGCACCTGCTAATTTTGCATAACACTCGTCCACCATAGGCATCAGCGCATGTTCGCATGTTCGCGTATTATTTGTTGGTTCAGTTGACCATAGTCAATGCAGATGCGCAACTCATTGTTATTTTTTCATGCGACAACCATTGGAAAACACCACTGGGTTGCTCGCTCGATCATCTGGATGACTCCTAAGTCTTCCATCCTTTCTAGTTCTTTCTTCACAAGTGGAAGTAGTGGAAGAGGCACGCGCCTAGGATAACTGACTGCGTATGGCTCAGCATCCTTTTTGACTTTGATGCGGTACTCAGTCTTCGTGACTACAAGCCCATACGCTAGCTTTGTTTATAACGCCAAGACGTTGGGGACATCAAGTGATTGAGGGAGCGTTTCGTCTAGCTCAAGAGGGTGCTGTAGAATCCCAAGTGTCTATAGGTGGTCGATTGCGCAGCGGTTCTATTGATCCTTTGATGATGAAGACTGCTTCTTGGACTGTAGTTTTGCGCCAGGTGACTGTTGCATCGTTTTAGCCAACAGTGGCTATCACTGTCTGGCCTGGGCCTATCAACTGTTGTTGCGTTGTCTTAATGGGTCCCATGACGGTTCAGTCGTACTGGTCGTGTGCGATTGCAGTCACATCTGCGCCGGTGTCGACCTTGAAGGTAAAAGGCAAGTTTTTTATGGTAGCAGTAAGCCTCCACAGCGTGTTCACTCCCATTTTGATTTCGCCTAAATATAGCTCTCCGAGATCTTGTGGTCATTGTCGGGTGCTCGAAGTCTCGTCCTTCGGCTTAGACATGCAGACGCGATCATAGTGGCCTTTTTTCCCACACTGGTTGCACGTTTTGTCTATCGCGGGACTCTGTGTCTTCGTGTGGTCACGCACACCAGCACACCATTTGCAGCGTTCGTCTCTCGTCTTGTGTGTACGTTGAGGGCTCGACTTGAAAGACTCCTTCGCTTCCTTCCGGCGAGTTTTGACGTTTTTCTGGCCTCGAACTTCTCCCATGTCGAGAGCTGGCTGTTCGATGGAGCGAATTTGCGAGTGTTGAAGTTTCATGCTCTCTGAACTGCGGGGAGCTGTGATTTCTTTTTCGAGAGTGAGTTCTGCCTCAAGCTGCAGGCTCTCACTGAGTTTTATGTGTCGCAAGCCGACCACGAGCCTGCCCGAATCAGTTCGCCTTGGAGAGTTCCGCAATCGCATCTTTCGGTTATCGTGAACAGTTCAGTCGCAAATGCGTCGACGTTTTCATGCTGCTCTTGTTTCCGAGAGTTAAATCGCGCTCTCTCATAGATGACATACTTTCGATGTAGGAAATGCTTTTCAAAACCACTCACCACGGCGGAGTATAATGCTATCTGTTCGTCTGTCAGTTCCAAAGCAGCGAGCACGTCCTCCGCTTCTTGGCCCATCGCGTAGAGTAATGTGTTGATTTGCGTCGTCTCGTCCTGTCCTGTCAGACCGGAGATAAGGCGGTAGCGTTCCCACCAGCGGTGCCATCGTGTCCAATCTTCGGGCTTGCGGAAATTGAGCTTTGTCGGCAGTTCCCCGGCGAGCGGGTTTAACATCATTCTCGGAGTGCCGTTCGCGCGCTCTTCGTTCGCGCCGCGAGTGTCTGGCGTGACGCTGCAGCCGCTTACGTTGGGATCGCTGTCCTTCGGGGCGTCACGTTGCGTTGGTTATCCCGCCGCTGCCACCATGTGGTAGACGTAGCCGGTAAAGCAAGCAAAACTGTTTATTTATGCATCAAGTAATGGCGCCCGGTTTCGGTCTGCTTGGCGCGGTCGGCCTTGCCGGGGTCTCTCGGCGGTCCGCCTGGTTAGCTTGCCGCTTGAGGCGCTGTTGTCAGTGGCGCCCACAACACACTCCCCCCGGAGGACACGCCTGTCCGGCGCCCTGTTCCTATCGCGGCTGCCCGAGCCCTGGATCCGGTCATGGAACGACCAACCCCCGCACTGCGCCTGTCGAAGGCGCGGTGCTCCACATTCACGGTGCCGGAACCTGTTCCGGCGGACAGCCTCATCGACACTATCGTGGAGGTTGTCGGATTAGGGGGGCTGCAGTACCTGCAGCACCTTGGAGGTCTTCGTTACCTGGCCGCCGTGTCCTCCATGGCGCAAGCGACCCAAATGGTGCCGAGAGGCGTCCTACGTCTCGCCAGAAAAGAAGAGCCGCTTGAGCAGATGGGAGCTCCGGTGGTTTATGTGACGGCGGTTTACCGTCTTCCCCCGTGCGTCAGCCACGAGACTCTCGCTGCGGCGCTTTCCCCGTACGGAAAAGTCCGATCCGTCTCAGAAGTAGCGTTCCAGTCTAGGAGCCACGTCCGGAATGGGACGCGACTGGTCAAGTTGGAAATGACGCGGTCACCCCTCAACTTTCTGATGGTGACTGGGACCCGCGTGAATATCGAGAAATGAAACGCGTGTGTTCCAGGTGCGGCATTGAGGGCCACATTGGCGCTGCTTGGTCTGCGGTGCGCAGCGGTCGTTGCAGTGCTTACGGCCATGATAGTGCGAGTTGCCGCTCCGCGTGCAAGCGCTGTGGCGGCGAACATCCAACGGTGGATTCTGTTCTACCTCGCTCTTATGCAGCGGCTGCCAAGTCGTCCTCGGAGCTTGGCGTACAACCCGGAAAGGCCGCGAACCTGGAGCTGTCCGACGACACCCAGGAGCCCAGCAGGGATGCAGTGAAGGACAATGACGAGGCCTTGACGACCACGTCTGAGGCCCTCTGTGACGGGGCAACCACGGAGCCCTCCCCCGATGGCGAGCTTCTGACGGAGGTGACAACCTCTCAGAGCAACTCCGAGACTTCCTCAGACGCACCCGGCTATGAGTGTCGAGCATCAATGCCGCAACCTGTGGGGGGCCAGCACACACGGCGACAAGCTGAAGACGACGCCCGCTCCACATGTGAAGTCGGCAAATCTGGAGGCTCTGCTGAACGCCCCGCGCCTCCTGCACTCGGCGGCTTCTGCTCCCGTCCTCCCAAGTAAGGAAGCCACTCTGTCTGGCGTTACGGTGGCACTAAGCTCTGGCTCCGCGAGCCCGCAACGCCTGAGTGCGGGCCGTGCTATGAAAGCGCCTTTGGCGGATGATGGCAAGCGTCACCTTTCCGGAACAGAGAGCTGTGCATCTTTGAACGCATCATCGCTGCATAAGAAGGTGCGGAAGGCACCAGATGGCTCCGAGATGGACCTCTCGGACGCCGCGTTGTAACCACCATCCCGTTGCCGCTCAGGTTCAACGGCCGCTGCGGCCGCACCCACGTCCTTCTCTTCGCAAGTCTGATGGTGTCTTCAACGCGGCTCAGTCGGCGCCCACCAGCGGCCACCGCTTCTCGCTCCCGGCTAATAGTCGCCTCGGCTGCGTCGCTGCGGCCTGCGGAGTGTGAACTGCGTGCGTTCCGTGCCGTGAGTGTGTGTGCGTGTGTTTGACTGTAGTTTGTTTGCACAGACGCGCACGCCACACGGACTATGTCGAGGCCCGGGTCCGCAGGAATCAACTCAACTCCCCGAGCGGGTCCCTAGTGCTGATTAGCGGACACGTTTACAGACTTTGCCCGACGAACGTTGACGTGAGTTTGTTATGTTCTCCTCCGTTTGTTTCTGTGATATGTAAAGTAGTCTTTGCTCCTCCTCCTTTTTATGATAGCTCTTTTATTGCGAAAGCAGTAATACTTGAACTTTCAAGCCTTTGCCGTACCATGGCGGTGCCACCATTTACCTTTCGCGTGACCTCTGTGTGACGTCGCGCCGAAGAGCTGGGCGACCATCTTGCGCCGTCTGCGAGTAATGGCGGTGCCACCACCGGCGGCCTAACTCCCGCGCTGTCCGCCAGGATCGCAACAGGTGTTGTGACCTCACGCTGAAGAGCTTGGCGACCATCAGCAAGCTATCCGCCTGGCGGCTGAAGCCGCGAAGAAACACTATCGCTTCGCCCCTCTTTAGTCGCGTAGGCCCTGCCTCCGTCCCATAGGCCTGCGTGCCGGGGGCGGGTAATAGGGGGTCTCCTACATCGGTGGAAAAATAAAGCTCATCGAGTAGTGGCGGTGCCACAACCGGCGTCCTAACTCCCGCGCTGTCCTCCAGGAGCGCAACAGGTGTTGTGACGTCGTGGCGAAGATCTGGGCGACCATCTCGTGCCGTCTGCGAGTAGTGGCGGTGCCTCCGCCGGCGGTTTAACATCTGCTTCGTCGATGTCACCTACCGCTAGGGAAGCACGTCGCAATGAGCGTAAGAGACAGCAGCGAGGTACAGAGACGGAGGAACAACGCGAGAGAAGACTTTCTATGAGGCGTGCTCAGTATGCAGCTTTGCGTGAACGTGGAACCTCTTCAGTTTAAACAGTGGAAGATGTGACGGATGTTACTGATTCGCTCAATGCCATGGACAGTGATGCAGAAGCCAGATGTAGTCTCAGCAGTGATGAACGCTGGAACTTGACGAAACGACTGCGACGTCGCCAGGAAACTCAGAAACAAGGACAGGAGCGGCTTCAGAAGGAAGGTCCGTCGCGGACTAAGGAAAATGAACACCAAAGGAAGAGACGCGCCAAAGAAGTAATGCCATATCGTATCCAGGGTAAATCATTGTATAACCACTACAGTCTAACCATAACAATCATATCCATAAGCACACCAGCCGAACATTAGCTGAACCTGGGTGTAGCCATGGGTATTGCTTTCGCAATCTACCGGGCTTATTCAAGCTAAGCATCTGCCAATATTTTTGTTTTGCTTCCTTTTTACGCGCAAGGCTTTCGTCACCCTGACAAGCAAAAGAAGGTGCTTCATCTTGCGCGTTCTCATCGAGGAGATGTTTTGTTTTTGCAGGAGTGCAACTTCCGCACCCCCGCCGATGTCCTTTCATTTCGTTCTCGTTTTAATGTTGAGGCTTTTTTTCGTTAGCGAACTGACGGTGTTGTGACGTAGGCGTGATCTTTCTTTCACCAGCATACAGGGCATGTGCTCATTGTACATATGGCATAGATGAGCGCGTGATTGTCGTTGACATTTTTCTGGATGGTCGCAAGACTCGTTTGGTCAACGTGTACGCGCCAGTCACGCGTAGTCTAACAAACGAGATCTTTCGATCCACCATGACACACTTTCTCGACGACGTGCCCCACTTTCTGCTCGGGGATTTCAATGGTGTTTTGGACACAATGCGCGACATCCGGGGGCATGGTCAGGGCGCCTCCAATTACCACGCGAAAGAACTTGGAAAACTAGTGCGATCATTACGCTTAGAGGACGCGTGGGTGACTTTTCACAGAGACCATTTCGAGGCAGCACGAGTCTGGGGCCTGAGCGCGAGCCGAATATATCGAGTTTACATCTCCTCCGCCATGGCACCTGACTTGCTACAGTGCCTTAAACTAAGCGATCACTTCCCGGTCACGGTTAATCTGCGAGCAGCCCTGGGCCTTGAAAACAGCCCCCTGATGTGGCCGATGGATGCAGCGGTGCTACGCGATGAACATTGCTTCACTGATATACGCCGAGAGTTGTGCTTGTCTGTGGCCGCAGTTAGTGACATAACACCTGTTACATGGGAC
Source organism: Amblyomma maculatum (assembly GCA_023969395.1). Classification (NCBI taxonomy): domain Eukaryota; kingdom Metazoa; phylum Arthropoda; class Arachnida; order Ixodida; family Ixodidae; genus Amblyomma; species Amblyomma maculatum. Next base: position 73,711 of record JAJIZL010039794.1, read on the forward strand.
GCGCTGAAAACTAACTGGCGCGATATTCTTGTGTGTGCGGCGAAGACGCGGTGTGTCCGCATTTAGACCATGCTGAATGTCGTTCTGCGCCGTATGCGCATCGTACGGGGCGGCGAAACGCTTACGTTCGCGATGCGCGAATATCTCGAGACGTTCGTGAGACAGTTCTCGCGCATAACTCTCAGTTCTCCCACATAACCATCAGACATGCCCCTTGAGGATGCTGCGGACCTCGGACACGCTCGAGCCGTTGGCCAGCGCAGTAACAGGCGAACGCGCGTAGAGAGCGTCACGTTTGCGGACGGTACGACGTCTTCGGAATCCGCGGACATCGGCAACTCGTTTACCGAGCATTTCTCGGCCCTCTTTTCGTCGCAAGGCCTCGACCAGTAGGAGCATTTTCAAGAAGCTCTCGGCTCCTTCTGTGGGCTTCTCCCTCAACTTCCAGAAGACGCACGTTCGGCACTTAAGGAGCCGGCAACTTTGGAGGAGGTGTGTTGTGCCTTAGGCGTCATGAACCAGTCGACCGCTCCCGGTCCTGATGGAATTGTTACCGGTTTTTATTCTACTTTTTTGACATCCTCGGTCCTTCTTTACTTAAGCTCGTAAATTGTTTCCTTGAGAGCGGCACAAAGCCACCCTTCTAATACCAAAGGAGGACATGACGCTGTCGAGTCCCTCATCGTGGCGACCGATTACCCTCCTTAACACCTACTCTAAACTCGCAGCCACATTGCTAGTCCGTAGGGTGCGAATCTACCTTCAAGACTTGGTTAGCCCATACCAGTCCTGTTCGGTAATTGGACGATTGGTGTTCGCTTTGCTGACACTGACGAGAGACGCCTTCGAATACGCCTGTTCCAAACGTATTACTGGAGCTTTTGTTTCCTTGGACCAGGCAAAGGCTTTTGACTGCGCAGAACATGGTTACTTCTTCGCTGTGCTCCGCTCATTTGATTTTCCTGACGAATTCGTTCATCTCCTACGCGGCCTTTACACAGATCTTAGCAGTGAACTAGTACTGAATGGCCAAAGTGCCGGCAGCTTTCCGATTACGCGGGGAGTGCGTCAGGGGTGCCCACTCTCGCCGCTACTCTTCATACTTTCGCTCGACCAGCTGCTGCGTAGGGTCGCCGCGGACAGGCGTATTCGAGGTTTTCCATCAAACGGACAGGAGAATGTGGTTGTATCTGCATACGCGGACGCCATTTCGCTCTTCGTGCGTGACAATGACAGCTTCATTGTTTTTTGAACATCTTTTCAGAATACGCAGCTGTATCAGGAGCGCAGCTGAACCCGAAGAACAATAACGCTCTCCGATTCGGTCAGGTCAGGGGCCCTTTATCCGCCGCCGTACTATTGGTGGACGCAGTGCGTGTACTTGGCGTGCTGTTTGAGCCAAGCGGTGTCTCCCCCCCGGACATGGGACCTAGTTCTCTCGCGAGCTACGCACACCTTTTCTGACGCAGCGCGTTTCAACCTCGCGCCCGATGCTAAAGTTAGTGTCGTCAAGCCACGAGCGTGCGCTTTCACCTTTTATGTGGCGCGTATCGCGACAATTCCGCGCCGAGTGGTGAACAGACTCACGTCCCTTATAGGGACTTTCGTTTGGGATGGCAGGACAGCTCTAGTCGCCCGTCACATCCTACACCTTCCTAGGAGCAGGGGAGGCCTTGGCCTTCCGTGCATCCCGACAGTGGCTCGAGTACTCGCGTTAAGGCTGGTAGATAGGCTATTAGCTGACTAGTCTTACCCTGGTCCCTCGCTCATCCTGTACTGGATGAGCACGGCGCGTCGTGTGCTCACACCCGAACAATACCTCGGTCCGCAAGCGGACAGACCTCTGCCTTTTTACCGCGAGGTTGCCGAGATAAACTCGACTCTAGATGCAAACCTGTCAGATGTTAATGTAGGCGACCTGCCAGTTATACGCATCAGCGAATTAGTAGCCGTTCGCAGGATTTCAGCAGAAGAGCAACGAGAGACCGATGCACGCAAATGGCGAGCGTGGACGGCTTGTCGGCTGCCAAATGAAGTGCGAGATTTTGACCGGCTTAGGCGCTTGGGCGTCCTCCCCACGAGACAGCGCCATGCCAGATGGGGTATTGTACCCAGTGACCACTGTGCCAACTGCGGTGCTCCCGAGAGCCTCGCGCATGTTGTATTTCGAATGTGTAGTTGCTAGAACAGCGTGGCGGCTCGCATATAGGATGTTTAACGTCCGCATGAACCCCGGCGTCAGGGGCCGGCGCACCCCTTTTGAACACCTTGTGTTCAGTGTGGTTCTGTTTGTGTTGTGGCGTCTCAGCTGCCTCGCTGAGGCGCACCGAACTCCCGCCCGAGCAATATACCCAGCCTTGCAGAGGCTGCGCCTCGTCTTTAGGAAGTATCTGTCTGGAGAGTTAAAATCTGACGGCGAGACGCGGTTTCTGCGGCGCTGGCACACGCGCTTCTATTTTGTACGAGGCAGCAGACTTGAGGTGCCTATAGTCCTTTATTAGAACCCTCCTCTTTTACATTGTTTTCCCCTCTCAGGGGAATCATGTTAGATTTAGTTTATTATGCATAAGTATCCCATAGTGTTTTGTATAGTGCTTTGTTTTGTGAGTAATGTGTTTTTGTATGTATGTATGTACCCAATAAATTCTCTTTATGACATGCCTTGGAAGGTTTTTAACCCACCTTGGTATCTGCATTAGAGGCGATGCGCAAAACGCCGACAACGCCGCCTGTCGCCAATGCCGCAAAGCGTAGGCGGGCTCGGGTCGGGCGCTGTTCATGTCAGCCTCTATGCGCGCGCGTCGCGTTTTCGTCTTTGGTCGTGGTTTAACTGATATAACGCCGCTGTCAATCTTTAGCAATGTCCGGGAAGAATTTCTGCGTAGTTGATTTTTCAAACAGACATAAAACCTTGCCAGGAACAAGTTTGTATAAGTTTCCAGTGATGCTTCACGAGAATGACGGCGGCCGTGAATCGTGGTTTTTCGACGCAGAAAGCAAGCAATCGCACCGAATGACATTTGTTCAGGTTAATGCCATTTTTTTTTCGACGCGCTGCTACACGACCAAAGCTAATGCCATTTCCAAAGTATGGTAACTGCGATTGACATGCAAATGTTGGTGCGCCTTCAATATGTTGCGAATATCACTGCGCTGTAAACGAAAGCAGCCTTTAAATTGGCATTCCTGTCTTGCATGCCTTGTAACCAACCTGTTGATTAGGACTATCGATTACGAAGTCAGCGGCAATGTCGGCGGCGTTTGTTTACGAAAGGGCACGGAAGGTGCGCACGTCTGCGCTCGACTGCGAAACGCGTACGAGTTTCAACAACGCATACACTTTGCGCACTAAAGCAAGTGTCAACATCAACACGTAAAATAGGCAGTATCTAGTGTACTCTCCGAAGGCGCTTCTATAGAACCTTCGAGTATCGCCCTATGGCGCAGCATACTACAGCCCCGTTGACTCCCGTACGTTTTCGCCAGATCGTTCGCTCGGCGTTTAAGGCCCGTCGAAAAATGCCCTAGCTTGTCCTCATCAAGAAAACATATGGCAAATTCGTAACGCTTGCCACATCGGATACCGCGAGCTTACCGCAACGACGCTTCCCGCGAAAGCAGCCGACGACGGCGCTCTGGCCGCGTGCTATGCCCTAGTCGTTGCTATGCCTAAGCGCCTAAACGGTTTCACATCAAAGCCGTAGCTGGAAGCGCTTTGGAAATAGTAAATTTTTATTCCTTATTTATTTATTTATTTCCAAATACTGCAGACAGCAGCGCTGCCCAAGCATTAGAGGGGTTACATGTTGTGCAATAACAGTTCAGCAAACATATTTTCATTGGTGCATTCAACAATAAATTGAGGCAAACAGTTCCACTGATGTGTTGTGAGGGGAAAGTATGAATTCTGGTAAAGTTTGGTCCTGGCGAAATATGGGCTTACTACTTTGGAGTGGTTCAGTCTACTAGATCTCTGGGGTGCAGCAAAAATATAGACATCACGTGACAAACCAGACTTGTTGTTATACAGCATGTGAAAGAATTTCACATGCTGTATCAAATTAGGCGCTTATTATCCATAATTAACAGATCATGCGTTTCTGAAGGTGACGAAAGAAATTCGCCGTGTCGGCAACTCGGCGCCGACAGACCGCGGCAGCAGGAGCGACCTGTTCCGCCCGCGCTGGGTGCGGTGGCTACGGATTGGCTGGCAGCAATGGGTGCCAGTTTTTTTCTTTTTTTTTTACGATGGTATTTGGCATATTTCACAAACATGACAAGCTGCACAATTATAGGAGCAGGTGGCATGTTTGTAGTTTATTTTGGGTGTATCTTCTCATTGAGTCTCTGGAGTCGAGATAACACATTTCCTCGTTGATCGCATTCGGGTGAGTACCTCACACTCATTCGATACCTAAGGTCGTTTTCATCGAATGTCATTATATTATTTCGGGTAGCAGCAAACAAATATCATTTTGAACGAACGTCATTCGATGGAAAAGGTACTAAATTTACCGTGTGGCAGGGCTGAGTGATAACTATTGATAACTATGTTTTTAGTGTTTTCTGCTTGTCATTGCACCTTCCATGAATACTTCTTGTTTAAATTTGGTTGACTCCGCTACCGGGAATATACAATACGCATTAGATTTGTTAAATGCTTAGCCAGACGATCTTTAGCGTGCATTGACATCGCACAGCACACGGTTGCATTTTGCGTTTCGCCTCCACTTAAACGTGGGCGGCGCGGTCGACTTCGGTCCCGATAACTCGATCTTCCTCAGTAGCCTGAGCTGCTGCGGCAGGTTATTGAACAGACAATTTCCAATATGCGTTTTGAAACTTTCCATGCAATTACTTTGAAGACCAGAGCCAGTGTTCTTGTTGGCTGGCAAGATTACGAAAACATAACATGTCGCTGTACTTGATATTCAATCTAAATGTTCTAGAGCTTGTTATAAAGCGCGCTGTAATTCTGCAGTTGGGCGCGAGGGTGATACAAATGAAATCAACATGATATTACAATAATAAAATAGGATATAAAGTTTAAATCTAATATGCTCTTGGCTAACCTGTGATGCGGCATTTCAGATATGCTGATATCTCATTCCCCCATGAAATTATCTACCCGATCTGCCTTTTTGACGACGGAATACGTGAAATCCATGCCGTACAGGGAGTGGTAAAGCGCAAGCATGAAAAATCTGAACTCTTGCTACAGGAGCCCAATATGCGCTATTTATCTGATGCTCAGAATTTGCAAGCTCGCTCGCTTTTCCTGCGGTCGCACCGCTACGAAACCACTCACAGTTTCGAAGACGCTACCTAGTTTTCTGTAGCAATTTATTGCATGTAAACGAAGCAAGCGTGTACCATGAAGCAAAGAAAGAGCATTGGTTCATAGGTCAAGGAATGAACGAATTAGGGTGGCGTTGTAATGAAAGCGGGGCACCCAAAATGAGCTGCACTTCGTATATATACGCAACCTTGTTTACGCCAGTCTGCAGGAGACACTTGATGCATATGGAGGCGATGCAGTTTCAGACGGCCGTGATATCAAACACATGTCCGCTATTATAAAAGGCGATCCCCTTGCGCACACTGTCATCGCGGAAGTGCCCGCGAGACGCGCACGAACGGCAGATCGCACGCGTGCGCCACGGCCAGGCTTGCCGCATGAGGCCCGCCTCGGGTTCCGACGGCCGCCGCTAGGCGGCTTTCAGTGGCGCCCCTATAGGCGCTGCGCATGGCGTATAATGCAAATTATTGTCATAAGCAGTGTGACACACATGTTCAAGGTGAAGTTGCCGCAGCCACACTTGTTGGATGGACGTCTCTCAAGAGGTGTATAACCCACATTGGTACCTGTAATACAATGCAAATATCTACGTCAACTCATAGCTGTACATGTCACAACACACATGTGAAATGAATACTTTGCATGCGATTGCTGCATATGTTTATATCTACTTTTATTTAGTAAATTTTTCTACACTGTCTATACCTTCATATACATTGCCATTCAAAATTGTATATATTATCAACGAACAGCCAAATCGTATTTATAAATACTGATTTGCGATGTATTTTTTCATTATGATGTATGCTATGTGCACTTTCTTTTGTTCTTAATCATGTACATTTTCTCCTTTGGTCATTCGTCTCCGCTCATGTGAATGTCTATTCTCTAATAAAACGTTTTCTAAACACAGTTCCCGCCGTTAAATTTCAAAGTACTTCCTTTGCCAGCCTGGCTCAATCAGACTATAAGGCCTCTTGTCGAGCAGCTGCCTGTCGTACAATCAGCGTCATTGTGGGGCGAATGGAGGCGTCTGTGTCGCATGATGACACGTGCTCGGCCCATACCCGCGTTGCATTTTAAGAATGTAGACTTTAACGGCTCACGCTGTCGTGGACAAAATGTGTCCCGCTTTTGCAACTGCTTTAATTGCCGATGCGGAATGTCGTCATAAAGGTTTCGACCAACTACAGAGCACCACTACAGTATGCGCGAATGCGTGCCTTATATGGCCATATGTCAATCAATTACCAAGTACTAAATAAGGCTAAATTATCACTTATGACAAATTACATCATAAATATTTAGGCAATTATTTACCTGTAAATTGAGTGCTTAATTAATTCGTTTATTTATTACTAGTTTTTGTCAGTTGCGTAGCAGGATGCGGAACTCAGGCTTTCGCCTTTCACTACTTATGTCGCTAAAGTCCCTTGTAATTTTTTCTTGTTTCTAGTTTATGTGACGTAACTGTGGCGATATTCTCTTGCGGGCGGCTAAAACACGCCACTTTCGTGTCACCACTGCGCTCAACGCTGTCTCACGACGCATAATAGTAATATTAATTAAATTATTGTTTTGAACATACTACAGGCCAATATTTTGTCCCGTGCTGGAGGGGCAATACAAGACATTCAATGCTTTACAGATAAAAAAAAAGGCACAATAAATAGGAAGTTCAGGCGGTTGCAGTCAGTAACCAAAAACAGCAGAATACAACACCTGCTTTCTCATGAAAATGCTCCTCTAGAGCTTTACTAAAATTGGGAGGCTGGAAAATGGCCTCAGGAAGCCAGTTCTAATCGGCAACGGTCCGCAGATAAAAACTGTACTTGAAAGTATCAGTCCTTGCAAAAATGTGTTCGAGCAATTGGTTTCGTGAATGATGTGTTCGGCGCGACAGCTCTTTGAGTATTGTAGGTCGGGGTATGTTTAATTTATGTGTCAAAAGGTTATGCATAAACAATAAATGGGATATTTTTCGGCGTAGTTAAAGTTATGGGATAGGATTGGCTTTTATTAGAGTCGAGGGTGAGTCTAAGTTCCTGTATTTATTATAAATAAACCTGATAGCTTTCCTTTGCACCATCTTAATTCGGTATACGTCTTTCTTTATAAATGTATCCCATAAAATCGAAGCGTACTCTAATTTAGACCTAATAAATCTTGAGTATGCAAGAAATTTTAGCTTTAGCTTACTTAGTGCATCTTTAAGCTTCCGCCTTAAGTAGCGCAGCTTGGAAAATGCCCGGGAACCTATGTCATGTATATGGGCAGTCCATGTTAAATCATGTGTTAGTGTAACTCCTAAGAATTTGTAATGTGCAACTTCCTGAAAGGTAGTTTAGCTGGCTGTAAAAGAAGGAACTCAAATGTGTTTTTTTTTTACGCGTGATGCGCAAAAGGACAGTTTTTTAGGTTCAACTGCATATCCCATATAACACACCATTCATGAACTGCTAAGAGTGAATTTTGTAAAATGTAGTGATCATTCTGTGCCTTTATGCTCTAAAAACGTATGCTATCGTAAGCAAAAAGCTTTAGGGAGACATTCTCGGAAATGGAAACCGGCAGATCACTGATATAAATTAGGAAAAGTTGTTGTTGTGGCTGTGGCTGTGGCTGTAGGAAGAAGGAAAAGAAAATGCACGAACCTGCTACTGGCTCTGTAGCTGAGCCACCTCCGCTGTCTCGTGCGGACAGAAGAAAAAATAGAGAACGAAAAAAGAAGAGGGAGAGAAAGACGCGCGCCGCAAGAGCAGCCATCTTCCACCACCGTAGCAGCGGCGGGTGCAATGACGGCCTACAACAGATAAAATTCGGTGGCTGGCTGGCCCCTGCCGCAAGCGGCGTTGACCTACCGTCCCAGCCGCGTAGGGCCAGAAACTGCCACCCTCCTTTTTGTTTTTTCAATTAGGAAAAGCAGCGGCCCTATGACGCTCCCTTGGAGCACACCTGAAGTGGCAGCTCATTTGACTTGCAGCCATTAACATCTATGTATTGTTACTATAATTAAGGTAAGCAGAGATCTAGTTAACAAGGTAAGTACGGACGCCAATACTTACTAATTTAGAGATGAGTTTACTGTGGGGAACTGTGCCAAATGCCTTCCGAAGTGAATTTCGGTGTTGGCGTGGAAAAGCACCGCCACTGGCACATGTTGATGTCGATCGTTCCAAGAATTCGTTCACAGGAAAGGAAAGGCGCAGTATCTCTCACACGTGCTCTGTGAACACCGGAATCAACACCGATAGGTGGCATCGCCTGAACCGTGCTGTAAGGGTAGGAAGGAAGGTGGGAGGGAAAGTGGAAAACGAGAAAGGAGCGCTGTAGTTGAGGGCTACAGATGGCTCTGAAACGTGGAGGCTAACCAAGAGAGTTCTACTTAAGTGGAGGACAACCCAGAGGGCTCTGGAACGAAAAATGGTAGGGGTAACATTAGGAGATAGGAAGCGTGCACCAGTGGGTCAGAGAAATAACTCAAGTTACCGACATTCTAAGGAAAATTAAGAAGAAATGGACATGGGCAGGACATTTAGTACGAAGAGAGGATAACCGATGGTCGCTTAGGGTAACAAACTGGATTCCAAGGGAAGGAAAGCGTAGCAGGCGGCGGCAGAAAGTTAGGTGGGCGGATGAGATTAAGAAGTTCGCAGGGGTCAAGTGGATGCAGCTAGCACAGAACCGGGTTAAGTGGAGAAATATGGGAGAGGCCTTCGCCCTGCAGTGGGTATAGTCAGGCTGATGATGATCATGATGATGAGTAATTTCGACCACCTGTGATCTTCGTTCACTGACATCGCACAGCACACGTACGCCTCTCCGTTTTGCCTCCACCGAAACACATCCATCGGTTTTGTTGGTAGTGATTATTTATTGTATATACTGTGTATTTATTGTATATACACAGGGAAAGAAACGATGTTTGCCAGCCCCGCGGTATCTGCTATCTGATATCTGAAGCACCTGAACTGGGGCGGCGGAAATAAAGGGATAGCTTGGAAAAGGTAGAGGAAATCAAAGAGATGAGAGATAAAAGAAATATATACAATATGGTACCGTATACAGTAGTTTGCTTGAGGCCCACCCGGAAATGTCTCAGGTCACCGAGCACTCGGCACATCGGGCGGGCCTCCGCAATAGCTCTACGTCCAGGCAACTGTTCACTACGCACGCACTTGCACACTGTACAAAACACTAACGGCTGTCGTGGGCGATCGGCCGTTATTGTGCGAAAGCCACTTGTTGTCGGGATCGAATCCGGGAACTCCGGCACAGTAGTCGGGCGTCTTACCAATCTACCACCGCGGCGGGGCGTAGGCCGTACGCCGCATGCGCATTGTTTTCAACAGTGGTCGGTTCATAGTCAGGGGATGCCTTAAAGACGTGTTGGTAGGATATTCTCGAGCGGGCGCATAAACCACGCCGTATTCGTGTCACCACGGCGCTCAACAATGTCCTACGCCTCGTGCACATTGTTAGCAAGGGTGGTCAGCTCACTTCCAAAGCCTGGGACGCTGTAATGCTGTGTTAGCGCGATATTCTTGGGCGAGCAGCTAAAGCCGTCGCTAAAGCGCGCCGCGTTCTTGTCACCACTGCGCTCAGCGATGTCCTACGCCACATCTGTATCGTTAGCAACTGTGTCAGCTCACATTTGCGATCAAAGATTATCTGGAAATGCTTCGAAAGCGTTACCACCGGATCATCGAGAATAGCTCGCGCGCGTCACTCTGTGCGTCAGTTTCTATCTTGTCTTTCGACGATGTGGGGAGCTGAGGCATACTCCTGCCCTTAGACAGGGCAGATATCTAGTACGTGGTGGCTGTCACACTAGAAGACGGATGGCACGACGCCATTGTAGTCAGCTGCCATTCCGCACATTTTCACTACGCACTTCGCTAACTCATTTTAGCTCACTACGCGGCACACTAGACACAGAAGAACAATATACCCACCAAGTGACCGCTTACTATGCAGAGAGCAACATGTGGTGTGGAGGATACTAAATCGATATATTCTGTAACTTATAAATAGTTTCAACATTCCTCATTTTTGAATGAGCAACACTGTCGCTTCTGGGGTGAAATATTATCATTTAATAATCCATTGTGCATTGTTGGGACTCTATACCACTAAGAGGACTCATGGCAGGTCCCATCGCTTGACGCGTGGAATGAAATACCAGCAATGTCCCGGACATCCAATCCCAAGCCGTGGTATGGGCCTGTGTCGCCCGGGGACTTCTTTGTCTCGGAAGCACGTACTCACCTCTTTGCCTCTTCCCCTTTCCACTCCAAATTAAATATGTGCTTCAGTTCACTTCGGCATTTTATATATTGTTTTGTCGTCTTGGTGGCGTCAGGTCTTGAGTAAATGTGAGCTACTGTGAATATAGTACACAGACGGTCTTTGCATGGTTTCGTCGAGTCTAGGCGCGGGGTGGTGGTGAGCAGTGAGCTGTCAGAACTTGTTGCGGCGGCGCTTAACCGGTCGTAGCGTACGGGGGCAATCCACTGATGCCTCTATGGCTGAATGGCCCCTAATCAGCACAAATCTGGTGCCAAATGCTTACATCAAAATGAAATGGGTTGGGAATAAAAAAATATAACATGGCAGAAAGCGAAGAAATTATTTAGGCTTGCAAGAGGAGCACAAGCGCTTAAGGCCAATACCTGCTCTTATTTCGCTTCTCGCGCGAAAATATTTAGCACAACCACGGAAATGTTTTAGGATGAGAATTCAAAGTACTATTCGTCTTTCGTAAAATGATTTAGCACGTCAGCCGTTTCGTATGATCAAAGTTTATAATTAAAGCATTACATTGCGGCGAGTCACTGATGTATAAATAACTATAAACTATAAACAGTCTGTCTTCCGCAAGTATTTTCCTGATTAGCATCCAGTAAGAAATAGATGTCTTTTTACTCTCTACAACTTCTTAACATCACTTATCAAAATGGCTCGTTATGGTTTTTTTGTGCTATGAGTTGTGAAATACAACTGAATGACGTGAAGAACTATAATTATCATGCAAACATCCTAAGATAATATCATTTTAACGTATCGTAAAATACAGCAAGCGAAAGTACCACATAATTCCTTCTCATGCAAATAGTATTGTCGTTTTTGGTTTCAAAAGGACAGTGTGAATAGCGTGAGACATATGGGATATAACAGGTAAAACTAGGCACATCTACGACTTACTTTCTGGTCTTCTATTAGTGGCAGATGTTCCATTTTTGCATATATACTTGCATGTCGGGAAACGAACATGCATTGTATAATGTTAACGTTTTGAAAATAACGATGGTAAAATAACCATCTTCTACATGCTTCTGTTTCGCACCCCAGTAATGTAACTCCCCTCACATAATAATCCAATCGGAGCCCGTGAGGTATTTGAATAAATAAATAAATAGAACGTTAATTCCAGGTCGCATGTGTTATTTATAATCTTAAATACACTCAAAGCATTGCTGATATACTATGATAACCCGATTCGACTACAACAAAACATTGAACAAAGATTTGAGTTTACTAGGGGATGATTTCTGACACTTGAGGACGTTGCTGGTTGTATATTTATCAACTATTGTTGCTTGAAGAATTACACGAAGGAACAGCTCATAAACGGCGAGAACAAAAGGGAAGGAACGACGAGACACTAACGTACACACAACGGTTTCTTTCGCACGTCTTGGATTATACGGAAAAAAACACGGTATACTGAACGTACAGGCTGATCAAGGTTTTAGAAATGCAACCACGAAGGCAACGCCATCAATTCAGCGACATAATGCAACTTCACTTCGGCATATAAAGAGAAGTAGTGACGGCCAGACAGTTCACAACAGGCCAAATGAACTACACAACCATTACATATGTAGATGGGAGTTTTACAATGGCAGCAATGCACTTGCGTTAAGAGAGAAGAAACTTGTAGAAAAAACAACGTGCGCCGTGAGAAAGGAAACACTGTGCGGCATCGCTGACTAACCTGCCACAGAACAGAGTTGACAAACGTAAGCAATATCTCGAAAGCACCTTTTACTTTATTACGGGTTCTAACTCATGTGGTGATGCCGATGCAGAGCTGCATTTAGCTATATCAAGCCATACGCCCGTCCATTTGGTAAAAGATTGACGTCATATAGGTACCCTCTCAAGAAGGCTGCTTCGCACCGATGTGTTCCTGCACTCTGTGGTAGACGTAGTCGGTATAACAAGTAAAACTGTTTATTTATGCATCAAGTAATGGAGCCCGTTTTCGCTCTGCTTGGCGCGGTCGCCATTGCCGGGGTCTCCCGGCAGTCCGCCTGGTTAGCTTCCAGCTTGGGGCGCTGTCGTCAGTGGCGCCCACAACGCTCCCCTTGCTTCAAAGGTTTGATCTCATAGGTCCAGGCATTCTGGTCGCTTACAAAACACGTCCACTTCTTGTGGTGCTCGTGTCCTGCAACGGTTGCAGGTGTCTTGCTGTACGTCTTGCTTGTTCTCTGTCGGTTTGTACAACGTAAGACCTTGGTTCTGATGCTGGCTGTGTTACCACGCCATGTGATGCAGGTCCAGCGAGGATGCGCACCGCTGTGCCTGGTGGTAAGCGCTCCCGTCTCCATATCTTGTGCCGGGTGTCGTATGATCGTTTTGCACGAGCTCTGTAGGCTTCATTTTTTTGCCTGAATTCGCTGTCGTCCCACTTCGGGGCTAGCAGCTTCGAAGTGGTTGGTACTGTGGTGTTCTGACGACGACCCATTAAGAGTTCTCCCGGTGAAAACCCTTCCACGCTGGGTGTGGCCCTGTAGGCAAGCAGCGCTTTGTGTATGTTGGAAGACTTCCTCAAAATCTGCTTTGCTGTGTACCCAGCGCTCTCAGCCATACTGTTGCTCTGCGGGTAGTAAGGGCTTGAGGTTGTATGTGAGGATTCCCAGTGATGCACTAGTTGTTTGAACTCTGTGGAAGTGAACTGCGGCCCGTCGTCTGTGCGTATTGTCCGTGGCACACCGTACCGTGCAAACATTGGCTCCATGACTAGGGCTATGTTTTCTGTAGCTATCCTCGGTAGCTGTTCTAGCTCGAAATATCGGGAGTAGTAGTCATCTACTACAACATTCTCTTTCCCCTCCAGTGTGAAGAGATCCATGCCGACTGTGTACCAAGGGTGTGCTGGCAATAATGTTAGAAGCAGAGGTTCTGTTTCTGGCTTTCTGTGCTCTCTGCAAGTTGGACAATTTTCCATGTAGTCTTCAATGTGCTTGCCTATGCCTGGCCACCATATGCATTCTCTTGCCCTCGCTCGGCACCTCGATGTGCCCAAGTGGCCTGTAGGGGAGTTTTCCAGAGCCCTGCGGAATGATTATTCTGTCGCCTTTGAATAGCAGACCATCAACGAACGGAATCTCACTAGCCACCTCGACGTGCCTTTTCATGTCAGGTGACAGCCCATGCACAGTTGGCCATGATGTAGTGCAGAAGGTAGCCACCCTGGAATGTTTTTCATCTGACTGGATGCTTGCCCTGATTCTGTCTATTGTGTGGTTTGAAGCAGTTAGCTTTTCAAGGGCTAATTCTTCAAACTCGCGCACTGCACTCTCGAGAGTTCTTTCTTTGTCTGCTGGTTTCCCAGATGGCTTCCGGGACAGAAGATCAGCTGTGTACAGTTTTTTGCCCGGAGTGTGGGACATGGTGTAGACGTACTCCAAAAGGCGCATCCTGAAACTTTGAAGGCGAGGACTCAGCTCGTCAGGTCGTTTAGTTGTCAGCAGCGGTATTAACGGCTTGTGGTCCATTTCCACGTGAAAGGTTGATTCCAGCTGGTATTTGCGGAAATGTTCGCAAGCCCATGTGATTGCCAGTGCCTCCTTTTCGATTTGGCAATATCTTTGTTCTGTATCCGCAAGGGAGCGTAAAGTATATGCCACAGGTACGAGCTTTTCGTGCGACTGCTGTAGAAGCGCAGCCCTAAGACCGTATTAGGAAGCTTCCACAAACACTGCGTGAGGCGACTGAGCATCGCAGTGAGTGGGAATCGAGCGTCCTGCTTAAAGCTTGCTTCAGTTTGTCAAAACTCTGCTGCTGAGCTGGGCCCCAGTGCCAGTCGGGTCTTGGTGGAGCAAGTCACTGAGAGGCTTCGTAGTCTGCTAGCTCTGGAAGAAGTTTCGCTAAGTGGTATGCTGAGCCCAACAAAGACCTGACTTCTGACACATCACATGGTGCGTCGAGCTGGACTATGGCCCTGACCTTTTCCGGGTCGGCGCTGACTCCTGTTGAGTTTAAGACGTGTCCTAAGAATGTTACTTCTGTTTGTCGAAAGGAGCACTTGTCGATGTTGAGGGTAACACCTGCATCTTCAGCTTCCTCAGCACCAGAAGTAGGTTGGTGTCGTGTTCCTCAGTAGTCTTCCTTGAGACAATGATGTCGTCTTGTAGACTATTCAAACCATCTAGTCCTTCGATTGGTTGGTTGGTTCATATGAAGGGAAAGGCGCAGTATCTGTCACACTTGCTCTGTGGACACCTGAACCGCGCCGTAAGGGAAGGGATGAAGGTGTGAGTGAAAGTGGATAGAGAGAAAGGGGAGCCGTAGTGGAGGGCTACGGAGTAATTTCGACCACCTGGGGATCTTTAACGTGCGCTGACATCGCACAGCACACGGACGCTACTTCGTTTCACCTCCATCGAAACGCAGCCGCCGAGGCCGGGATTCGATCCCGGGAACTCCGGCACAGTAGTCGGGCGTCTTACCACTGCACCACCCCGGCACGGAACACTTTTCGTTGGTAGAACTCTGGCGCTGTGGAGATTCCGAAGGGAAGCCTCATGAACTGGAACCTGCAAACTGCTGCGATGAAGGTTATGTATTCGCGAGCGTCCTTGGACAGTGGAACCTGCCAGTACCCTGCTCATGCATCTAGGCGGCTGAAAACTGCTGCACCTGCTAATTTTGCAAGACAGTCGTCCACCATAGGCATCAGCGCTGTTCGCGTATTATTTGTTGGTTGAGTTGACCGTAGTCAACGCAGACGCGCAGCTCATTGTTATTTTTTGGTGCGACAACCATTGGAAAACACCACTGGGTTGCTCGCTCGATCTTCTGGATGACCCCCATGTCTTCCATCCTTTCTAGTTCTTTCTTCACAAGTGGAAGCAGTGGAAGAGACACGCGCCTAGGATAACAGACTGCGTATGGCTCAGCATCCTTTTTGACTTTGATGCGGTACTCAGTCTTCATGACTACAAGCCCAGACGTCAGCTTTGGGTATAATGCCAAGACGTTGGGGACATCAGTTCATTGAGCGAGGGTTTCGTCTAACTCAAGAGGGTGCTGTAGAATCCCAAGTGATTCTACAGCTGGTCGACTGAGCATCGGTTCTTTTGATCCTTTGATGATGAAGACTGCTTCTTGGACTTCAGTGTTGCGCCAGGTGACTGTTGCATCGATGTAGCCAACAGTGGCTATCGCTGTGCGGCCTGGGCCTATGTTGCATTGACTTGATGGGCTCCATGACGGTTCTGTCGTACTGGTCGTGTGCGATTGCAGTCACATCTGCGCCGGTGTCTACCTTGAAGGTAAGAGGCAAGTTGTTTATGGTAGCAGTAATCCTCCACGGCATGTTCACTCCCATTTTGATTTCGCCTAAATATAGCTCTCCGAGATCTTGTGGTCGATGCCGGATACTCGAGGTCTCTTCCTTCGGCTTGCACATGCAGACGCGAACGTAGTGGCCTTTTTTCCCACACTGGTTGCACGTCTTCTCTATCGCGCCACGCTGTGTCTTCGTGTGGTCCCGCACAACAGCACACCACTTGCAGCGTTCGTCTGCCATCTTGTGTGTACTTTGAGGGCGCGACTTGAAAGGCACCTTCGCTTCCTTCCGGCGAGTTTTGACGTTTTTCTGGCCTCGAAATTCTCCCATGTCGAGAACTGGCTGTTCGATGGAGCGAATTTTCTTGTGTTGAAGTTTCATGCTGTCTGAATTGCGGGCAGCTGTGATTTCTTTTTCGAGATTGAGTTCTGCCGCAAGCTGCAGGCTCTCACTGAGTTTTATGTCTCGCAAGCCAACCACGAGCCTGTCCCGAATCAGTTCGTCTTGGATAGTTCCGCAATCGCATCTTTCGGTTATCTTGAACAGTTCAGTCGCAAATGCGTCGACGTTTTCATGCTGCTTTTGTTTCCGAGAGTTAAATCGCGCTTTCTCATAGATGACATACTTTCGATGTAGGAAATGCTTTTCAAAAGCACTCACCACGGCGGAGTATAATGCCATCTGTTCGTCTGTCAGTTCCAAAGCAGCGAGCACATCCTCCGCTTCTTCGACCATGGCGTAGAGTAATGTGTGGATTTGCGTCGTCTCGTCCTGTCCTGTCAGACCGGAGATGAGGCGGTAGCGTTTCCACCTGCGGTGCCATCGTGTCCAATCTTCGGGCTTGCGGAAATCGAGCTTTGTCGGCAGTTCCACTGCGAGCGGGTTGAACATCATTCTCGGAGTGCCGTTCGCGCGCTCTTCGTTCGCGCCGCGAGTGTCTGGCACGACGCTGCAGCCGCTTACGTTGGGATCGCAGTCCTTCTGGGTGTCACGTTGCGTTCGTTATCCCGCCGCTGCCGCCATGTGGTAGACGTAGCCGGTATAGCAAGCAAAACTGTATATGTATGCATCAAATAATGGCGCCCGGTTTCGCTCTGCTTGGCCCGGTCGCCCTTGCCGGGGTCTCTCGGCGGTCCACATGGTTAGCTTGCCGCTTGAGGCGCTGTCATCAGTGGCGCCCACAACACACTCCCCCGGAGGACACGCCAGTCCGGCGCCGTGTTCCTATCGTGGCTGCCCGAGCCCTGGATCCAGTCATGGAACCACCAACCCCCGCACTGAGCCTGTCTAAGGCGCGGTGCTCCACGGGTGCCGGAACCTGTTCCGGCGGACAGCCTCATCGACACTATCGAGGAGGTTGTCGGATTAGGGGGGCTGCAGTACCTGCAGCACCTTTGAGGTCTTCGTTTCCTGGCCGCCGTGTCCTCCATGGCGCAAGCGACCAAAAGTTTCCAACGAGAGACGTCCTGCGTCTCGCCGGAAAAGAAGTGCCGCTGGAGCAGATGGGAGCTCCGGTGGTTTATGTGACGGCGGTTTACCGTCTTCCATGCGTCAGCGACGAGACTCTCGCTGCGGCGTTTTCCCCGTACGGAAAAGTCCGAACCGTCTCAGAAGTAGCGTTCCAGTCTAGGAGCCACGTCCGGAATGGGACGCGCTGGTCAAGTTGGAAATTACGCGGTAGCCCGTCAACTTTCTGATGGTGACTAGACCCGCGTGAGTATCGAGGAAAAAACGCGTGTGTTCCAGGTGCGGCATTGAGGGCCACATTGGCCTTGCTTGTTCGGCGGTGCGCTGCGGTCGTTGCAGCGCTTACGGCCATGATAGTGCGAGTTGCCACTCCGCGTGCAAGCTCTGTGGCGGCGAACATACACCGGTGGATTGTATTCTACCGCGCTCTTATGCAGTGCCTGCCAAGTCGTCCGCGAAGCCTGGCGTACAACCCGAAAAGGCCGCGAACCTGGAGCTGTCCGGCGACACCCTGGAGCCCAGCAGGGATGCAGTGAAGGACGACGACGAGGCCTTGACGACCAGGTCTGAGGCCCTCTCTGACGGGGGAACCACGGAGCCTTCCCCCGATAGCGATCTTCTGACGGCGGTGCCAACCTATCAGAGCAACTCCGAGACTTCGTTAGATGCACCCGGCTCTGAGTGCCGAGGATCGGAGTCGCAACCTGTGGCGGGCCAGGACACACACGGCGACAAGTTGAAGACGACGCCCGCTCCACATGTGAAGTCGGCAAATCTGGAGGCTCTGCTGAACGCCCCGCACCTCCTGCACTCGGCGGCTTCTGCCCCCGTCCTCCGAAGTAAGGAAGCCACCCAGTCTCGCGTTACGGTGGCACTACGCTCTGGCTCCGCGAGCCAGCAACACCTGAGTGCGGGCCGTGCTATGAACGCGCCTTTGGCGGATGATGGCATGCGTCACCTTTTCGGCACAGAGAGCTGTGCATCTTCTTCGAACGCATCAGCGCTGCATAAGAAGGTGCAGAAGGCACCAGACGGCTCCGAGATGGACTTCTCGGACGCGGAGTTGTAACCACCATGCCGCTGCCTCTTAGGTTCAACGGCCGCCGCGGCCACACCCTCGTCCTTCTCTTTGCAAGTCTGGCGGTGGCTTCAACGCGGCTCAGTCGGCGCCGACCAGCGGGCACCGCTTCTCGCTGCCGGCTAATAGTCCCTCGGCTGCTTCGCTGCGGCCTGCGGAGTGTGAATTTCGCGCGTTCCGTGCCGTGAGTTTGTGTGTGTTTGACTGTAGTTTTGTTTGCACAGAAGCGCACGCCACACGGACTATGTCGAGGCCCGGGCCCGCAGGAATCAACTCAACTTCCCGAGTGGCTCTTCAGTGCTGATTAGCGGACACGTTTACAGACTTTGCTCGACGAACTTTTCCGTAAGTCTGTTATGTTCTCCTCCATTTATTTGTTTCTGTGATATGTAAAGTAGTCTTTGATCCTCTTCCTTTTTATGAGGGCTCTTTTATCGCGAAAGCCATACTACTTGCACTGTCAAGCCTTTGCCGTACCATGGCGGTGCCACCATTTACCTTTCGCGTAACCTGTGTGTGACGTCAGGCCAAAGAGCTGGGCGACCACCTCGCGCCGTCTGCGAGTAATGGCGGTGCCACCACCGGCGGCCTAACTCCTGCGCTGTCCGCCAGGAGCGCGACAGGTGTTGTGACCTCAAACTGAAGAGCTGGGCGACCATCAGCAAGCTATCCGCCTGGCGGCTGAGGCCACGAAGAAACACTGTCGCTTCGCCCGACTTTAGTCGAGGAGGCCCGGCCTCCGTCCCATACGCCTGCGTGCCGGGGGCGGGGAGTAGGGGGCCTCCTACATCGATGGAAAAATAAAGTTCATAACGACAACAACTGGGCGACCATCTCGCGCCATCTGCTAGTAGTGGCGGTGCCACAACCGGCGTCCTAACTCCCGCGCTGTCCTCCAGGAGCGCAACAGGTGTTGTGACGTCGTGGCGAAGAGCTGGGCGACCATCTCGTGCCGTCTGCGAGTAGTGGCGGTGCCTCCGCCGGCGATTTAACATCTGCTTCGACGATGCCACCTACCGCTAGGGAGGCTCGTCGCAATGAGCGTAAGAGACAGC
This sequence comes from Amblyomma maculatum, assembly GCA_023969395.1. NCBI lineage: Eukaryota > Metazoa > Arthropoda > Arachnida > Ixodida > Ixodidae > Amblyomma > Amblyomma maculatum. The sequence goes on from JAJIZL010039794.1 coordinate 93,189, forward strand.
AGCGAGGTACAGAGACGGAGGAACAACGCGAGAGAAGACTTTCTAAGAGGCGTGCTCAGTATGCAGCTTTGCGTGAACGTGCAACCTTTTCAGTGGAAACAATGGAAGATGTGACGGATGTTACTGATTCGCTCAATGCCATGGACAGTGATGCAGAAGCCAGATGTAGTCTCAGCAGTGATGAACGTTGGAACTTGACGAAACGACTGCAACGTGCCCAGGAAACTCAGAAACAAGGACAGGAGCGGCTTGAGAAGGAACGTCAGTCGCGGATGAAGGAAAATGAACACCAAAGGAAGAGACGCGCCAAAGAAGTAACGCCATATCGTATCCAGAATAAATCTTTGTACAACCACTACAGTCTAACCATAACAAGCATATCCATAAGCACACCAGCCGAACATTAGCTGAACCTGGGCGTAGCCAAGGGTATTGCTTTCGCAATATACCGGGCTTATTCAAGCTAAGCATCTGCCAATATTTTTGTTTTGCTTCCTTTTTACGCGCAAGGCTTTCGTCACCCTGAGAAGCAAAAGAAGGTGCTTCATCTTGCGTGTTCCCATCGAGGAGATGTTTTGTTTTTGCAGGAGTGCAACTTCCGCACCCGCGCCGATGTCCTTTCATTTCGTTCTCGTTTTAATATTGAGGCCTTTTTTCGTTAACGGACTCACGGTGTTCTGGCGTATGCGTGATCGTTCTTTCACCAGAATTCAGGGCATGTGCTCATTGTACATATGGCATAGATGGGCGCGTGATTGTCGTTGACATTTTTCTGGATGGCCGCAAGACTCGTTTTGTCAACGTGTACGCGCCAGTCACGCGTAGTCTGACAAACGAGATCTTTCGATCCACCATGACACACTTTCTCGACGACGTGCCCCACTTTCTGCTCGGCGATTTCAATGGTGTTTTAGACACAATACCGGACATCCGGGGGCCTGGTCAGGGCGCCTCCAATTACCACGATAAAGAACTTGGAAAACTAGTGCGATCATTACGCTTAGAGGACGCGTGGGTGATTCTTCACAGAGATCATTTCGATGCAGCACGAGTCTGGGGCCAGAGCGCGAGCCGAATATATCGAGTTTACATCCCCTCCGCCATGGCACCTGACTTGCTACAGTGCGAGGTATTGCCATTACCACCAGACCTTAAACTAAGCGATCACTTCCCGGTCACGGTTAATCTGCGAGCAGCCCCGGGCCGTGCAAACAGATCCTGCTGTGGCCCATGGATGCAGCGGTACTACGCTATGAACAGTGCTTCACTGATATGCGCCGAGAGTTGTGCTGGTCTGTGGCCGCAGTTAGTGACATAACACCTGTTACATGGGACGCGCTGAAAACTAGCTGGCGCGATATTCTTGTGTGTGCGGGGAAAGTGCGGTCGCCCTTGCCGGGGTCTCCTGGCAGTCCGCCTGGTTAGCTTCCCGCTTGCGGCGCTGTCGTCAGTGGCGTCCACAGCACCCCACTTTCTTGAAAGGTTTGAGCTCAAAGGTCCAGGCATTCTGGTCGCTTACAAACACGTCCACTTCTTGTGGTGCTCGTGTCCTGCAACGGTTGCAGGTGTCTTGCTGTACGTTTTGCTTGTTCTCTGTCGGTTTGTATAACGTAGGACCTTGGTTCTGATGTTGGCTGTGTTACCACGCTATGTGATGCAGATCCAGCGAGGATGAGCACCGCTGTACCCGGTGGTAAGCGCTCTCGGCTGCGTACTTTGTGCCGGGTATCGTGTGATCGTTTTGCACGAGCTCTGCAGGCTTCATTATCTTGTCTGAATTCGCTGCCGTCCCACTTCGGGGCCAGCAGCTTCGAAGTGGTTGGTACTGTGGTGTTCAGACGACGACCCATTAAGAGTTCTCCTGGTGAAAATCCTTCCACGCTGGGTGTGGCCCTGTAGGCAAGCAGCGCTTCGTGTATGTTTGAAGACTTCCTCAAAAACTGCTTTGCTGTCTGCCCAGCCCTCTCAGCCATACCGTTGCTCTGCGGGTAGTAAGGGCTTGAGGTTGTATGTGAGGCTTCCCAGTGATGCAGTAGTTCTTTGAACTCTGTGGAAGGGAACTACGGCCCGTTGTCTGTGCGTATTGTCCGTGGAACACCGTACCGTGCAAACATTGGCTCCATGACTAGGACTATGTTTTTGGTAGCTGTCCTTGGCAGCTGTTCTAGCTCGAAATATCGGGAGTAGTAGTCTACTACTACAACATACTCTTTCCCCTCCAGCGTGAAGAGATCCATGCCGACTGTGTCCCAAGGGTATGCTGGCAATGGGGTTAGAAGCAGTGGTTCTGTTTCTGGCTTTCTGTGCTCTCTGCAAGTTGGACACTTTTCCACGTAGTCTTCAATGTGCTTGCCTATGCCTGGCCACCATATGCATTCTTTTGCCCTCGGTCGGCACCTCGTTGTGCCCAAGTGGCCTACATCGGGTATTTTTCAGAACCTGGCGGGATGATTATTCTGTCGCCTTTGAATAGCCACCATCAACGAGCGGAATCTCACTAGCCATCTCGACGTGCCTTTTCAGGTCAGGTGACAGCCCATGCACAGTTGGCCATGATGTAGTGCAGAAGGTAGCCACCCTGGAATGTTTTTCGTCTGACTGGATGCTTGCCCTGATTCTGTCTATTGTGTGGTTTGAAGCAAGTGCTAATTCTTCAAATTCGCGCGCTGCACTCTCGAGAGTTCTATCTTTGTCTGCTGGCTTCCCAGATGGCTTCCGGGTCAGAAGGTCAGCTGTGTAAAGCTTTTTGCCGGGATTGTGCGACATGGTGTAGTCGTACTCCAAAAGGCGCATCCTGAAACGTTGAAGGCGAGGACTCAGCTCGTAAAGTCGTTTAGTTGTCAGCAGCGGTATTAATGGCTTGTGGTCCGTTTCCACATGAAAGGTTGACCCCAGCAGGTATTTGCAGAAATGTTCGCAAGCCCATGTGATTGCCAGTGCCTCGTTTTCGATTTGGCAATATCTTTGTTCTGTATCCGTAAGGGAGCGTGAAGTATATGCCACAGGTAGGCGCTTTTCGTGCGACTGCTAAAGAAGTACAGCCCTAAGACCGTATGAGAAGCTTCCACAGACACTGTGTGAGGGGACTGAGCATCGTAGTGAGTGGGAATCGAGCGTCCTGCTTAAAGCTTGCTTGAGTTTTTCAAAACTCTGCTGCTGAGCTGGGCCCCAATGCCAGTCGTGTCTTGGTGGAGCAAGTCTCTAAGAGGCTTCGTAAAGTCTGCTAGCTCTTGAAGAAGTTTCGCTAGGTGGCATGCTGAGCCCAAACAAAGACCTGACTTCTGACACATCAAATGGTGGGTCGAGCTGGATTATGGCCCTGACCTTTTCCGTGTCGGCGCTGACTCCTGTTGAGATTACGACGTGTCCTAAGAATGTTACTTCTGTTTGTCGAAATTAGCACTTGTCGATATTGAGGGTAACACCTGCATCTTCAGCTTCCTCAGCACCAGCAGTAGGTTGGTGTTGTGTTCCTCAGTTGTCTTCCTTGAGACAATGATGTTATCTTGTAGACAGCTCAAACCATCTAGTCCTTCGAGCACACGGAACATTTCTCGTTGGTAGAACTCTGGCGCTGTGGAGATTCCGAAGGGAGTCCTCAGGAACTGGAACCTCCCAGCTGGTGTGATGAAGGTTATGCATTCGCGAGCGTCCTTGGACAGTGGCACCTGCCAGTACCCTGCTCGTGCATCTAGGCGGCTGAAAACTGCTGCACCTGCTAATTTTGCAAAACACTCGTCCACCATAGGCATCAGCGCATGTTCGCGTATTATTTGTTAGTTCAGTTTATTATAGTCAATGCAGATGCGCAACTCATTGTTATTTTTTCATGCGACAACACCATTGTTATTTTTTCATGCGATTGGAAAACACCACTGGGTTGCTCGCTCGATCTTCTGGATGACTCCCAAGTCTTCCATACTTTCTAGTTCTTTCTTCACAAGTGGAAGAGGCACGCGCCTAGGATAACTGACTGCGTATGGCTCAGCATCTTTTTTGGCTTTGATGCGGTACTCACTCTTCATGACTACAAGCCCATACGTTAGCTTTGTTTATAACGCCAAGACGTTGGGGACATCAGTTGATTGAGCGAGGGTTTCGTCTAGCTCAAGAGGGTGCTGTAGAATCCCAAGTGATTCTATAGGTGGTCGATTGCGCAGCAGTTCTATTGATCCTTTGATGATGAAGACTGCTTCTTGGACTGCAGTGTTGCGCCAGGTGACTGTTGCATTGTTGTAGCCAACAGTGGCTATCGCTGTCTGTCCTGGGCCTATCAACAGTTGTTGCGTTGTCTTGATGGGTCCCATGACGGTTCAGTCGTACTGGCCGTGTGCGATTGCAGTCACATCTGCGCCGGTGTCGACCTTGAAGGTAAAAGACAAGTTTTTTATGGTAGCAGTAATCCTCCACAGTGTGTTCACTCCCATTTTGATTTCGCCTAAATATAGCTCTCCGAGATCTTGTGGTCGTTGTCGGATACTCGAGGTCTCGTCCTTCGGCTTAGACAAGCAGACGCGGTCATAGTGGCCTTTTTTCCCACACTGGTTGCACGTTTTGTCTATCGCGGGACGCTGTGTCTTCGTGTGGTCACGCACACCAGCACACCACTTGCAGCGTTCGTCTCTCGTCTTGTGTGTACGTTGAGGGCTCGACTTGAAAGACTCCTTCGCTTCCTTCCGGCGAGTTTTGACGTTTTTCTGGCCTCGAACTTCTCCCATGTCGAGAGCTGGCTGTTCGATGGAGCGAATTTGCGAGTGTTGAAGTTTCATGCTCTCTGAACTGCGGGGAGCTGTGATTTCTTTTTCGAGAGTGAGTTCTGCCTCAAGCTGCAGGCTCTCACTGAGGTTTATGTGTCGCAAGCGGACCACGAGCCTGCCCGAATCAGTTCGTCTTGGAGAATTCCGCAATCGCATCTTTCGGTTATCTTGAACAGTTCAGTCGCAAATTTGTCGGCGTTTTCATGCTGCTCTTGTTTCCGAGAGATAAAACGCGCTCTCTCAAAGATGACATACTTTTGATATAGGAAATGCTTTTCAAAAGCACTACCCACGGCGGAGTATAATGCCATCTGTTCGTCTGTCAGTTCGAAAGCAGCGAGCACATCCTCCGCTTCTTCGCCCATGGCGTAGAGTAATGTGTTGATTTGCGTCGTCTCGTCCTGTCCTGTCAGACCGGAGATGAGGCGGTAGCGTTCCCACCAGCGGTGCCATCGTGTCCAATCTTCGGGCTTGTGGAACTTGAGCTTTGTCGGCAGTTCCACGGCGAGCGGGTTTACCATCATTCTCGGAGTGCTGTTCGCGCGCTCTTCGTTCGCGCCGCGAGTGTCTGGCATGACGCTTAGCCGCTTACGTTGTGATCGCTGTCCTTCGGGGTGTCACGTTGCGTTGGTTATCCCGCCGCTGCCACCACGTGGTAGACATAGCCGGTATAACAAACAAAACTGTTTATTTATGCATGAAGTAATGGCGCCCGGTTTCGGTCTGCTTGGCGCGGTCGCCCTTGCCGGGGTCTCTCGGCGGTCCGCCTGGTTAGCTTGCCGCTTGAGGCGATGTTGTCAGTGGCGCCCACAACACACTCCCCCCGGAGGACAGCCTCATCGACACTATCGAGGAGGTTGTCGGATTAGGGGGGGCTGCAGTACCCGCAGCACCTTAGAGGTCTTCGTTTCCTGGTCGCCGTGTCCTCTATGCCGCAAGAGACCCAAATGGTGGTGAGAGGCGTCCTGCGTCTCGCCAGAAAAGAAGAGCCGCTGGTGCAGATGGGAGCTCCGGTGGTTTATGTGACCGCGGTTTACAGTCTTCCCCCGTGCGTCAGCGACGAGACTCTCGCTGCGGCGCTTTCCCCGTACGGAAAAGTCCAATCCTTATCAGAAGTAGCGTTCCAGTCTAGGAGTCACGTGCGGAATGGGACGCGACTGGTCAAGTTGGAAATACGCGGTCACCCCTCAACTTCCTGAGGGTAACCGGGAGCCGCGTGATGCTGGAGTATCGAGGAATGAAACGCGTGTGTTTCAGGTGCGGCATTGAGGGCCACATTGGCGCTGCGTGGTCTGCGGTGCGCTGCAGTCGTTGCAGTGCTTACGCCCATGATAGTGCGAGTTGCCGCTCCGCGTGCAAGCGCTGTGGCGGCGAACATCCAGCGGTGGATTGTGTTCTACCGCGCTCTTATGCAGTGGCTGCCAAGTCGTCCTCGGAGCCTGGCGTAACCCCCGAAAAGGCCGCGAACCTGGAGCTGTCCGGCGACACCCAGGAGCCCAGCAGGGATGCAGTGAAGGACGACGACGAGGCCTCGACGACCACGTCTGAGGCCCTCTGTGACGGGGCAACCACAGAGCCTTCCCCCGATGGCGAGCTTCTGATGGAGGTGACAACCTCTCAGAGCAACTGCGAGACTTCCTCAGACGCACCCGGCTATGAGTGCCGAGCATCAACGTCGCAACCTGTGGCGGGCCAGCACACACACGGCGACAAGCTTAAGACGACGCCCGCTCCACATGTGAAGTCGGCAAATCTGGAGGCTCTGCTGAACGCCCCGCGCCTTCTGCACTCGGCGGCTTCTGCTCCCGTCCTCCCAAGTAAGGAAGCCACCCTGTCTGGCGTTACGGTGGCACTAACCTCTGGCTCCGCGAGCCCGCAACGCCTGAGTGCGGGCCGTGCTATGAAAGCGCCTTTGGCGGATGATGGCAAGCGTCACCTTTCCGGCACAGAGAGCTGTGCATCTTCTTTGAACGCATCATCGCTGCATAAGAAGGTGCGGAAGGCACCAGATGGCTCTGAGATGGACTTCTCGGACGCCGAGTTGTAACCACCATGCCGCTGCCTCTCAGGTTCAACGGCCGCTGCGGCCGCACCCTCGTCCTTCTCTTCGCAAGTCTGATGGTGGCTTCAACGCGGCTCGGTCGGCGCCCACCAGCGGCCACCGCTTCTCGCTCCCGGCTCATAGTCGCCTCGGCTGCGTCGCTGCGGCCTGCGGAGTGTGAACTGCGTGCGTTCCGTGCCGTGAGTGTGTGTGCGTGTGCTTGACTGTAGTTTTGTTTGCACAGACGCGCACGCCACACGGACTATGTCGAGGCCCGGGCCCGCTGGCATCAACTCAACTCCCCGAACGGGTACCTAGTGCTGATTAGCGGACACGTTTACAGACTTTGCCCGACGAACGTTGACGTGAGTCTGTTTTGTTCTCCTCTGTTTATTTGTTTCTGTGATATATAAAGTAGTCTTTGCTCCTCCTCCTTTTTATGATAGCTCTTTTATTGCGTAAGCAATACTACTTGCACTTTCGAGCCTTTGCCGTACAATGGCGGTGCCACCATTTACCTTTCGCGTGACCTGTGTGTGATGTCGCGCCGAAGAGCTGGGCGACCATCTTGTGCCGTCTGCGAGTAATGGCGGTGCCACCACCGGCGGCCTAACTCCCGCGCTGTCCGCCAGGATCGCAACAGGTGTTGTGACCTCACGCTGATAAGCTTGGCGATAACCATCAAGCTATCCGCCTGGCGGCTGAAGCCGCGAAGAAACACTGTCGCTTCGCCCGTCTTAAGTCGCGGAGGCCCGGCCTCCGTCCCATAGGCCTGCGTGCCGGAGGCGGGGAGTAGGGGGCCTCCTACATCGGTGGAAAAATAAAGTTCATAACGACAACAACTGGGCGACCATCTCGCGCCGTCTACGAGTAGTGGCGGTGCCACAACCGGCGTCCTAACTCCCGCGCTATCCACCAGGAGCGCAACAGGTGTGACGTCGTGGCAAAGATCTGGGCGACCATCTCGTGCCGTCTGCGAGTAGTAGCGGTGCCTCCGCCGGCGGTTTAACATCTGCTTCGACGATGCCACCTACCGCTAGGGAAGCTCGTCGCAATGAGCGTAAGAGACAGCAGCGAGGTACCGAGACGGAGGAAGAACGCGAGAGAAGACTTTCTCAGAGGCGTGCTCTGTATGCAGCTTTGCGTGAACGTGTAACCTCTTCAGTGGAAACAGTGGAAGATGTGACGGATGTTACTGATTCGCTCAATGCCATGGACAGTGATGCAGAAGCCAGGTGTAGTCTCAGCAGTGATGAACGTTGGAACTTGGCGAAACGACTGCGACGTGCCCAGGTAACTCAGGAACAAGGAGAGGAGCGGCTTAAGAAGGAACGTCCGTCGCGGATTAAGGAAAATGAACGCCAAAGGAAGAGACGCGCCAAAGAAGTAACGCCATATCGTATCCAGGGTAAATCATTGTATAAGCACTACAGTCTAACCATAACAAGCATATCCATAAGTACTACTACTAGCCGAACATTAGCTTAACCTGGGCGTAGCCATGGGTATTGCTTTCGCAATCTACCGGGCTTAATCAAGCTAAGCATCTGCCAAAATTTTTATTTTGCTTCCTTTTTGCGCGCAAGGCTTTCGTCACCCTGACAAGCAAAAGAAGATGCTTCATCTTGCGCGTTCCCATCGAGGAGATGTTTTGTTTTTACAGGAGTGCAACTTGCGCACCCCCGCCGATGTCCTTTCATTTCGTTCTCGTTTTATTGTTGAGGCCTTTTTTTCATTAACGAACTCACAGTGTTGTGGCGTAGGCGTGATTTTTCTTTCACCAGCATGCAGGGCATATGCTCATTGTACATATGGCATAGATGGGCGCCTGATTGTCGTTGACATTTTTCTGGATGGCCGCAAGACTCTTTTTTCAACGTGTACGCGGCAGTCACGTGTAATCTGACAAACGAGGTCTTTCGATCCCCCATGACACACTTTCTCGACGACGTGCCCCACTTTCTGCTCGGGGATTTCAATGGTGTTTTAGAAACAATGCGCGACATCAGGGGGCCTGGTCAGGGCGCCTCCAATTACCACGCGAAAGAACTTGGAAAACTAGTGCGATGATTACGCTTAGAGGACGCGTGGGTGACTCTTCAGAGAGACTATTTCGAGGCAGCACGAGTCTGGGGCCAGAGCGCGAGCCGAATATATCGAGTTTACATCCCCTCCGCCATGGCACCTGACTTGCTACAGTACGAGGTATTGCCTTTCCCACCAGGCCTTAAACTAAGCGATCCCTTCCCGGTAACGGTTAATCTGCGAGCTGCTCCGGGCCGTGCAAACAGCCCCCTGATGTGGCCCATGGATGCAGCGGTACTACGCGATGAACAGTGCTTCACTGATATACGCCGAGAGTTGTGCTTGTCTGTGGCCGCAGTTAGTGACATAACACCTGTTACATTACAATGTATGTTATGTGCACTTTCTTTTGTTCTTAATCGTGTACATTTTCTCCTTTGGTAATTTGTCTCCGCTGATGTGAATGTCTAATCTCTAATAAAACGTTTTCTAAACACAGTTCCCGCCGTTAAATTTCAAAGTACTTCCTTTGCCAGCCTGGCTCAATCCGACTATAAGGCCTCTTCTCGAGCAGCTGCCTATCGTACAATCAGCGCCTTTGTGCGGCGAATGGATGCGTCTTTGTCGCATAATGACAATTGTTTGGCCCATACCCGCATTGAATTATTAGGATATAGACTTTAACGGCTCATGCTGTCGTGGACAAAATGTGTCCTGCTTTTGCAACTGTTTTGATTGCCCGATGCGGGATGACGTCATAAAGGTTTTGACCAATCACAGAGCAACACTACTGTATGCGCAAATGCGTGCCTTATATGTCAATCAATGACCAAATACTAAATAAGACTAAATTATTACTTATGACAAATTACATCATAAATATTTAAGCCATTAATTATTTACCTGTTTATTGAGCGTTTAATTAATTTGTTTATTTATTACTAGTTTTTGTCAGTTGCGTAGCAGGATGCGGCACTCAGGCTTTCGCCTTTCACTACTTTCGTCGCTAAAGTCCCTCGTAAAGGTTTCTTTTGTTCCTAGTTTATGTGACGTAACTGTGGCGATATTCTCTTGCGGGCGGCTAAAACACGCCACTTTTGTGTCACCATGCGCTCAACGCTGTCGTACGACGCATAATAGTAATATAAATTAATTCATTTACTTGAACATACTAGAGGCCGATATTTTTGCCCATGCAGGAGGGGCAATAGAAGACATTCAATGTTTACAGATAAAAAACAAGATACAATAAATAGGTGGTGGTGGTGGTGAAAACATTTATTATAATACATATAGGTATATACACTAGGTGGGATGCCTAGACAGGCACTCCATTGGCGTTTGTCGCAGCCCGGGCGCGCTGCGTTAAGACCTTTTGGGCCTCTAGGGTGCAGCAGCCGGACAAGGTCGCCTCCCAGTTCTCTCGGGTGGGGTTGGGGATAAGGGGCCAAGATGGGTTTTTCTGGCAGGCCCACACCATGTGGTAGGTGTCAGACACCTCCCCACAGTGCGAGCACAGCCCGTCGAATTGCGAATCAACATGTTTTAGAATAGCCGGGCACAACATTGTATCGGTGAGCAGGCGCAGGAGCACCCACTCGTTAGCCTTCCCCGGCCCTTTGCACGGGGTGGGAAGAGTTTGGTGCATAGATCTGTAATATTCACATATTTCTTTAAATTTGTAACCTGGGCTGAAATCAAAATCCTGGTCCGTGTCGGGTCCCGTGGGAAATGCTAGGAGAGAAAGCGCGCGGGCGGCGGCGTCGGCTGCCTCATTCCCTTGGAGACCTTGGTGACCTGGAGCCCAAACGAGAGATCGGTACGCGGGATCCGAATCTCGACTGCAATTTTGGTACATGCGGTAAGCTAGGGGAGCAGTCCACCCTTGCTAGACGTTCCGACAAGTCCCTCGCGAGTAGGTTATGATGTATTTGGAGGAGGAGTCAGAGGCTGCGATGGCGATGGCAACCTCTTCGGCGAGTGTTGGTGACTGGGCCTTGAACGTAAGGCCATCTACTGTTTTGCCGTTGTGGATGACCGCGGCTGTGTACCAACCCTCAGTGTTTGGGCCGGAGGCGTCCACATAGAAAACTCCTGGTTTGCTTCCATAATGGCGGTTCAAGGCTTCCGCCCGCGCCAGACGCCGACCATTATGGTCCTCTTTGGACATGTTGGCGGGGAGAGGCCGCACATGGAGGGCGCGTCTCCATTTTTCGGGAATGCGACATCTCTGTGAGTTGGGTGTGTTGGATGTGAAGTCGGGCAAGTAGACGGCGACCCGACTGTGTCTTTGTTGGACGCGTGTACTGATTGGTGAGGTGGGCTTCCCGGAGCCCCTTGAAAGTATTCACCACACCCAGCGCCATGAGACGGCTGGTAGAGATGGAGACCGGGAGGTCCAGTGCTCGTTTCATAATTTTACGGAGGATAACATCGAGAGTATCCTCCTCCTGTTTCCGCAGGTGGAGGTAGGGAGTCCAATACAAGATTCGACTGGTGACGAATGCGTTCGCCAGCCGCAAGGCGTCCTTGCATCGTAACCCACCGCGCTTGTTGGAAACCCGGCGGATCATGCGGCCCACATGATCCGCCACCTGCCGGATTTTGGCGAGTATTGTGTCGCATCGTCTCTGGTTGTGTGTAAAAAGCCCAAGAACTCTGATTTTCTCAGACTCTTGAATGGGACCGCTCTGCAAGGTGAGATTGATTTGGGTCGAGCATGAGCGCGAGGGGCGAGATTTCTGCGGTGAGCATTGGAGACCACAGCCGCGGGCATAGCGGTCCACTATGCTAGAAGCCGTTTGCATGCTCGTCTCCATGTCCCCCAAACGCCCTTGCGTGGCCCAGAAGGTGATGTCGTCGGCGTACAGCGCGTGCTGCACCCCTTCGACCGCACCCAATAGAGCAGGTAAGCGCATCATTGCAACGTTGAATAGCAGAGGGGACATTACTGTGCCTTGCGGAGTTCCCCTCGTGCCGAGCAAAAAAGGTCCGTGTTGTTGATCCTGTATTCGGATATAAGACAGTCTGTCTGTGAGAGATTGTTTGATGTAGATGAAAGTGTTCGTGCCACAGTGCGTTTGACTCAAGTGCCTGAGTATGACCTCGTGTGTTACATTGTCGAATGCCCCTTTGAGATCCAGGGCGAGGACGATTTTGTCGTTTTTCTGCATGTGATGGGGTTCAGTATTTCGTGGTCGATTTGGAGCAGGACATCCTGTGCGGATCTGTGCGGGAGAAATCCGAACATGGTGTCCGTGAAATGTTGTGTTGTTCAAGGTACTCAGACAGCCGATCCCGCACCATCGTCTCCGTCAATTTGCCCACACACGAGGTGGAGAGATGGGTCGGAGGTTGTCCGTGTCGACTGGTTTCCCAGCTTT